>CM041776.1:25708833-25889709 GCA_023374045.1 Limonium bicolor
TTCCTTCCTCTTCATGCTCTAGCTCCATTTGAGCTCCAAATGTAAAATAAAATACATATTTGAACTCCCCTCTTCAAGCTCTACATTCTTATCCTTTCAAAATCCGAAAATGAGCAACTTCATCTCCATGGGTTTTCCCCATTTGAAGAGAAAAGCACACCATTATGGAGCTTGGAGTCTCCTCTTTCCAACAAGGTAAAAATCTCCGTGAAAGACCTCACTTTTCTCCATCTCTTTGGTATGGCCGATTTTGCCTCTCTCTCTTACCTTTTTTTTATCTTGCTTTGGAGCATTGTTTCAACCCTCCAATGGTGGAGTAACCCCCTTCTTGATTCAAGGGTGAGAATCCCTCTCAAAGTTCTCCAAAGGTAAAACCCTAACTTGTGCTCTAAGCCCTTTTTAATGAATTAGAATTCTATAAGGGTTTAGAAGGATAATAAAATGCATTTTTGTGTTTCTTGAGTGTTGGGATGGAGTTTGACAACTCTATACCCATTTGACCGAGTGGTGCAAGGAAGAGAGGAAGAGGAGGATTGGAAAAGAAAGAAGGAAAAATATAAGCTCAAGGTAAGAGCTCCTACTCAATGCTTAATTTAATTCATTAGTGTAAATGGAATGGGTAAACAAATAAAGAAACCTAAACTATTGTACTAGTATTGTAGTTGTGGATGTTTGAGTATTTGTGAGCAAAAATGTGGATTTGTAGGCTTAGAGCCAAATGAATGGTGTATGTGTATTAGTATGCTATTTGAGGAAGTAATGATGTGTTGGTATTGTGGTTGAGGAAATGTTGGTGTATTGAGGTTTTGTATGAACCTTGTGTGCTGGTAGGACCCTTGTTGGGTATGGCTAGCTTTAGGTTGAATTTGATGAGAAAATGTGTATTTGAGGATGTAAGGGAAAGTAGGTGAACTATGGCAAAATTTTGGTAGGAATTGTGCATTAAAGAATGACTTGGTGAATGGGAGAACCAAGGGATGTGTTGGGGTTAGTAGAGATGTTTAATGACCATGGATTGGTAATTGGAGAATGAGGAGGAAACATGTAAAAATATGTAGCAGGAGGTATTGGATTTCATTGGAGGAATTATGAAGAATGAGAGTGCAAGACTTAGTAAAAGGAATGTTGGTGTTATACCCAAAATTTCAACCCCCCTGGAGTAGTCTCTAAGGCATACATGTCACAAAGGGCAAAATGGTCAAAATGCACCAATACAGGATTTTCCAAGGACATTCTCGGGATTTTCTATTTTCATATGACTTGTTCATTATATCCAACTCAAATATCATAGTCATTATGAAAGGTATTTCATGATTTTCTGATAATATTTATTCTGGAAATTAAGCTTTTAATAAGCTAGTTTCTTTAATAATTAACACATGAAATAACCTCAAAATAGAAATAAAAGGGTTTTCAAATTAAAATAAAATTTTCACATGGTTAGCATGACTACACACAGTCATAAACCTGAAATTATTTTATTTGGAACCTTATCCCAAAATTTTAAAAAGAAAATTCAATCATTTTTGCAATTTTCTCTCTCCTCTGGAAAATACCGAAATCAAAACAAAATGTCATGAAATTTTAACAAAGGGTAGAGGATGATTATTAGAGACTAATGCCGTTGGAATTTTGTAATTTCGACTTTCCAATAATAAGTTATGAATTGTGGGAGATTCCAGATTGTGAGATTTTTATCTAATCGGTTATTTATCAAAATAACCCGATTCCAACTCTCAAATTCCTAAAATCATTCTTTACTTTCAGTTAAATTTTCATAATTTTTATCGTCTTGCAACATATTTTAAAAATCAGATTCTCTTAGAGCACAAAATCAGGGTTTTAGATAAAAATCTTGTTCTATCAACTTGGCCATGCTCTTTCTATAAAAGGCCTTCCAAAAAACGACCTAGGGCAGAGGAGAACACCTCCAAGTCAGAGAACACAGCCACAACCTTCTTCCCACGTTTACGTTTTACACACTTCCAAGCCTCAAATCAATACCGAAACACTGCAGAAATCACCCCAAAATCACCAAAAACTCATCCTTTCTTCTCCTATTGAACTTCCAAGCACCAAACATCACACAACACAAAACAGAAGCCCGTCCTTAATCATACAAGGAAGAAGAAATCAGAAACTCGGGTCGAAGCTGAACCGGATCGGCTACAAACGACGCGTTCGAAGTTTCCCGACGTGAAGAAACAACCAAATCCTGAAGCCAAAACAGGTTAGAATTCGAATTCTTTAACTCCACTGATCACAATACGCTTCTGGTTGAAATTCCTATTCGAACTGACTTTTCTTTGCTTCTGAATTAAGGTTTGTTTGCGTTTCTGTCCACTAACTTGTTCAATAAGTTTCATCCTTAATTCGTAGTCAAATTGAAAACTTTTGATCACTAACATGTTTAGAATCTTTCAGGCTACGTACCCATAAATTTTGAGCCAAAAACACCGCCGGGAACAGCCTTAACGCCGCCGTCCGAGGTCGGTCCGCACCCACGGACGCTATGTCCGGGGTCCCGGACGCTCTGTCCGAAAGCCGGACGCCCCCGGACGGTGGCGGGATATTTTTATTTTCAAAAGTTAGGGTTTTATAAAACATGTCCGGGCCCACGGACGTCCTGTCCGTGGCCCCGGACTTTTCAAAATCTCGTTTCTGTTTAAATTTGACTTTTTTGTGTAATTAGGTTAACTGGGGTCCGTGGGTTCGGACATTAGGTCCGTGGCCACGGACGGAATAAAAATTTGACCTAATTCTGCCTCCGAAACCCTAGTTTAGGTAATTTTTTCAATTTCACTTTAATTTTCTGTCAAAAAACGTTAAAAAATAAAAAAAACAGAAGCGCGCACTTAGGTTAAAAACAACTTTGTAGAAAGCCGTAAACGAACCAAGTAGAGGAAAAACGACTTAGGAAGGGTAATGAAAGTAATTTGAACCCTAATTAAGTCGAATATCAAGCCCCCGAACCCGAACTCTCCTTTCCTAATTTGATCTAGGTTAAAATTAGGTGGCGACTCATAATAGGTTCCAGTGAGCTAGCTTAGGTTTTAATAATTATCATTATATGACATAGTTATTAATCTTAGGTTATAAGTGGACCTAAAACCCTTGGATCCTAATCAACTTTAATCAACATAGGATAGGGTTTAAAATCGAGGCTCACAGTTGGACTTGGGTATAGATGTTGAAATTGCTTGGAAATGTATTTGGGATGCTAGTAATGGTATTGGTAGTAGAAGTATTGGATGTGAGAATTGAGTTTCAAAATCTGTAGCATAAGGGTAACGAAAACTGATACAAGTGTTGGAAAAGAAGTGGGAATTGTGTAAGTTCATTGATGGATTTAGTAATAGGATTTGGTGGATGAATTGAGGTATTTTAGGAAGCCTAAGTGGCACTAAAACATGTGGGATTACATGTAGGAAGGTTGGGGAAGCAATGGGTAAAGAACGGAACCGAAAATAGATTTTTAACCTGAAGTACTGGGCCGGACCGGACTTGCGACCGGACTTGCAAGTTCGGTCGAGCCCAGAGTCACAAGACGGAAACCTTCTGGAATGGACCGGACTTGCAAGTTCGGTCGAACCAGAAGAATTTCCCGTCTGAAACCTTCTGGAATGGACCGGACTTGCGACCGGACATGCAAGTTCGGTCGGACCAGAAAATTCTCCCGTAAGGAGAGCTACTGGAATGGACCGGACTTGCGACCGGACTTGCAAGTTCGGTCGAGTCAAAAAAAAAATTGTTTTATAAATGAAGTAGTAAAGTAAGAAAGTAAGTATATGAGTAGGAAAGCAAGTGTGAAAAGTAATCAAGTAAGTTGAGAGTATGAGAACATTAGGTATACCGGGGTAAGTACGGGAGTAGTAATTATTAATGTACCGTATGAACATAGTATTAATAATAATGTTTGAAACATTATCAGTGGAACAAGTGTGAACCAAGGAACAAGGGAACACACGGTAGAGCTAACTCCGGTGAAAGGTATGAATTTCTCATGCCCCGTATGCTAACCGAGTTACGTTGATTTGTATGCTGTATGCCGGCTAATCAAGACTAAAGCATGAAAACGGTTTATTGTCTTTCATTGAATGTCTTGTTGTATGTTGTATGAGCTAACCCTTCTTGATTGATTGTGTGGCTTCACTTAATGCGTAGACCGACTCATAGATGAGTCTTGCTGTGTATTGACTCGTAGTAAGAGTCATGTGTGAACTAATGGAACCGTAGCAACGCACTAAACCAACGAATCAATAAACGATAACGTAAACCAATGAACTCACTAGAATGTGAGAGTGTACGGGAGTAATAACCTTCCGATAACGGTAGGAGAACCGAAATGATTCAACCACAAACAATAAGTAGTGGGAGTATATGAGTAACCTCTATTAGAGGAATTAATCTTGGTGCAAGACATGAACCATGAGAGTAGTAGAGAATAACGAGGGATCTCCAAACCCCTTAGTAATTAGTCGACCCATTATGAGAGGACCCGACTGATGTAAGTAATGTCCCGAACATGAGAGTATTCGATACGTTGGGGAAACCCTTAAATCTGAGGATACTAGTCGGTTGTAATTCCCTAAGCTAGTGGAGGTTATCAAGAGAGATACTTCTAGGCTAATCCACGAGATTGTATTATACTGAGAGAAGAGTGTTGGGAATTTGAGTAGTCCGGTAAAAACAGGCATTTGAGTATTTTAGGAGCTAAGCGTATATCCCTCGTATTGTAGGTCCGGCGGCGAGTCTTGTGTATGACTCTGCCCAGAGGCCAAGTAACGAGTATTGAGTATTGCGTATGTATGAGTAAAGTAATGAGTACTGAGTATGAAGTGAGTATGAGTATGTAATGAGTACCGAGTATTGAGTATGTATGAGTAAGTATTGAGCACTGAGTACGTATGAGTAAGTATGGAGTATTGAGTGTGCACAAGTATAGCAACGAGTACGAAGTAAGGGTCGTGTGCGAGAAAGGTATTGAACATGGAGTGATAAGTATGCAAGAGCAAGGAGTGAGTATGAGTGGAGTAGCGAATATCGAACACAGTACGAACAGAGTAGTGAATAACACAACGAAAGAGTAATGAATAAATAACTAATACGAACAGTTGACTATCGAATGGTCTTCCTCAGTAAGTATTGAACCTTGTATGTGTATGTAGGTATTGTTGATTGTATT
Organism: Limonium bicolor; assembly: GCA_023374045.1. Lineage (NCBI taxonomy): Eukaryota > Viridiplantae > Streptophyta > Magnoliopsida > Caryophyllales > Plumbaginaceae > Limonium > Limonium bicolor. The sequence continues at coordinate 25,714,019 of CM041776.1, forward strand.
GTTGTAGCATGAGTATGTATGTATGTATGTATGCATGTAAAATGAACTCCATGTATATCCGACCCGAAGTAGTCGGCGTACCGCGGTTAGCACGCGATATATGCGAAATTCATATTCAGCGTAAGCTGACCCCCTAGGGGGAACGTTTTTAGTGTGCAGGTACTCGAAGCTGACCACCGTTCGAGAGAGTAGGACGGGGACTGCTACGTAAGCATGGGTAGTTGTATAATAGGGATTGTAATTGTAATGTATTGCGAAAATTGGAAGTTCCAAAATGTATTGGTGATTTAAGGATTGTAGTAGACTCGGTATAGTAATGTATTGGAAGTTGTAATTGAATTATGGTTGAGTATGCAAGGGAAGGTATTGTATTGTGTAGAGTACTCGGTATGTTCAATTCATCAGACCGATAGTATGTAGTATTGTAACTCGCCTTGTTAGTCACATGGGTGACTAACGGCATTGTACACCCGCCGTTGTGTATGGAGTATCCGCTGCGAAGGTAAGTATTGTACAGTAATGACGGTATTAGCGGTAGGGGTGTTACAATTATTGTTCATTATAGCATGTATGCATGTATAAATAAAATGAACTCCATGTATGTGACCAAGTAGTCGGCGTACCCCCGTTAGCACGCGGGGTATGCGAATTTCGTATGCAGCTTTTGCTGAGCCCCTTGAGGCACTGTTTTTATATTTCAGGTATCCAATAAGCTGAACGGTCGAGAGTGAGACCGGGTTGTTATGCTTAGTTTAGCTAGGAGATATCTTGGATGGTGTATTGTATACGGGCTTGTAGCCCTTTGAACTGCCAGTATACCTAGCAGTGCACCCTTATGTATTTTGGAAAGCGTGTAGACTTGTGAGGCATGGGTAAGAGGTTAGACTTTTGATAAGCATGTATGGACTTATGAGAGATGATGTACTTTGGGATTGTACCTTAGAAACTCGGTATATTGTATTGTAAGTATTGAGTATTGCACTGAATGGAGAATCGTTTGTACTCGGTTTGGATTTTGAAGTGTGAATTGTATTGTTTGTACTCGGGTATTCGGTCCATCACGTGGGTGGCTAATGGCATTGTATCACCCACCGATGTGTATGGATTATCCGCTGCGTAAGTATGGAAGTACGAGGAGATTAGACGGTAATGACGAGGTTAGCGGTAGGGGTGTTACACCTTGTATTAAATTGCTTATGTATGCAATATTACTTGTTCCTATATATGTATACACATATAAACCAAACTAAGGAAAGATAAATGCTATCTTATATTACGATAAGAGTCGTAGTAATAAAACATCATAGCATAGGATAATAACGACTTATATTATCCGAGATTTCTAAGAACTTACTTAGATACAGAGCAACGGCCCGATTAAAGTCGGTCTTGTTTATTATATTCGAATGGTATAAATCACCTAGAGACCCTAGGTATAAGACCTTGATGGCACACATTCAAAGTGTTATACTGAGAGCTGAGTTGAACTTAGGGATATAGATTAAGTGAACTTAATCATTTAGTGAATAGTATATGGAGGTAGAATAAGTAGAAATCCAAGGGGATGTGGCTCTTGGTGCGCGCTGTGATCACAAACATGATGCGAGGATGTCCGCGTACAGGTCCTCTACTCAATAAAATTCCAACAAACTAAGATGGTTCATCAGTCAGAGACTCCGCTGTTGAAGGTGGCTACTACCGTTGGTGAACCGCCAAATATAGGGATATTTGGTAGAGACACATCGTTCTTTAACAAGACGTTTTCATTAGGCTTGAGATGGTTCTCAACTAAAACGTAATACAAACAGATAGATAACTCGTATATTTGGTAATCATTATTAGTGGCTTAAAAGCCAAGAACGAGAATAAATCGTATATGTATTTATAACTCTTGTATTGATTTCCTTGAATATTTATTTATTTGAATGCATCGTGATATGCTTTGTGGTGAAATATATGATATATGAGTGGATTGAATGAGTTGAGTTGTTATACTCGTATATACATTGATATGTATTTAATTGTTTTAATGTTGGTGTGATAAGTGGAATCGGGGCTATGAATGGTTATTTGAATTACTGCTGCATATATATTATTGCTTTATAGTTTTGAATTATATAAATGGATTGCATGTAACTACCTTATAATTTGTAACGATTCAGGAAATGTTTCCCACTTATTATGTGTTTTTCTTAAGATTGATGCTTTGATAAGAACTGATGTGTTATATATGTTAAATACAGGAAAAAAACCCAGGAAATAAAGATTATACATCATAAGGAGTACAACACAACAAACGGGGAACAAATCAGGAGAAGAGACAAAAATTGGTCTTGTCCGGATCAGTTTGGCCGGACACAAAGCCGGACGTCTCTTGTCCGGATCTGTTTGGCCGGACAGAGCCGGACGTGACTAAAATTTCAGATCCGAGAGTTCGCATTCCAGATCTAAAACTCTGTGTCACGTCCGGATCCGGACACGATCCGGACGTCACACAGAATTGAAAAATAAAAATGCACGCACTGATAATTAGCCTTTCGGCTAATTATCGAGCAGCGCATTAACAGACAGTCGGCATGGAAACAGGGGAGCGGCGCACTGCAACATTTATTAACTACGCTCCATCCTCAATCAATGCCTCAATCAAGCTACCCTTTACCAAACTTCCACTAATCTGTGTTTTCCTTTCTAACCCTATATAAACCACCTCCTGCCTTCATTCCAAACCGTACCTGACTTCACAGTCTCCTCTCCTCTCTACTACTCCATCTCCATTCTCAGCAGCCCCTCCACAAAACTGCATCGTTCACTCACATACATCCATCTCCATTCATAAAACCTCTCCATACTCTGCACATCTCATTCACGATTTAGCCCAGTTCATCTGCTCATCCTCACTAAAATTCCCCCGTAATCACTCGCGCTCACCCATAACCACATTCCGCATCTATTCACAGAATTTATCCACGTCCGACCCTTGACCGGATCCGGACACGTTCATTCCACCCACGTCCGGATCGTGTCCGACCCGGACAGACCCGGACATCTCACGTCCGACTCTGTGTCCGACCCTCTTCACAGCCGGACACCTCACAAAATTCGCCAAAAATTCCACTTTCGCCCTATTTCACCCAGTTCACTCCTCCATTATCACCAAGACCAACCTTCAAGCCAGCACAACGCAAGGGCAAAGGACGGAGCGAGCAAGAAGATCTTCGTAACAGATGATTTCTTCTAACTCTCTCTCATTTATTATTATAATCGCTATGTCTAGCTAAAAGGATTTACTCTAGGGGAAGGGATGTTGTAATTAGTTAAACTCTACATTATTTTGCTGCTTGTTGAGACAATTTGGATTGTTCAGGTTAATGCTTTTAAGTGCTTTTAATAAACGTCATGAATTTATTATAAGCCCTCGAATCATGTTATGATCAGATAAGGTGATTAGCATTGACGGTCCTATTAACCTGTTACCTGTGATAATTGCAATCGGATAGATTTACTTTAGTCACTAGGAGCTTTAGTCCGGATTAAAACCAGACTAGTAATTCTGTGCAATAAAACCATCTAGATATACTTGCTAGGTCTAGACTAGAACTACATGCCCTGTCTAGATGAGCTATCTGGAATTAAGACTTAATACAGAATAGATAATTGAGAATTACAAAGCCGATCCAAGTCTCCACTTAAGTTAGAATATGCAGAACTTAGCTAGTGAAACAACTCCCTGAACCTAGAGTACCGTTCACACTCCCAGGACTATCACTTTAATTTATCTGCTGTTTACTTTCTTGTTACCTATTTGAAACCCAAAACCAAAACAAAACCCCCTTTTTGAGTTAACCATTACCTAAGGCTAGACTTACTTATCAAGTCCCGTGGATTGACACCCCGGTCGCTTCATAAAATTTGCTATACTATTTCGACCGGGATTTTTGCAACCTGACGATCTATTGAATTATTGAATTCTAGGATTATTTCTAGGCTTTTAATATACCAAATAAATCGTTTGCAATGGACATATACTACTAATGAGGTATTTTTTGTGTTACACTTCACTGGATTGATAGTTCTTGGACGCTTCAGAAGCGTATTATTGTTTTTGATAATTTTGATGATGCATATACTGGTCATAATATTTTTGAGAAACTTATTGAAGTATTATCTGAGTGGATTTTATTAGATAAGGTATTATTCATTTCTTTAGATAATGTTTTGAACAATGTTAAGTGCACACAATATCTAAAACATAATGATAAGCTCACACTTTTGCATGATGGAGATTACTTGCATGTTCACTGTTGTGCACATGTTATAAATTTGTTTGTACAAGATGGTTTACAACACTTGACTGTTACACTAGAACCATGGGGAAATGTTATGAGAAAAATTAGAAATCACATCCTGTTAAAATGAATACAAAAATGTGTAAGCAAGCCGGTCTACGTCCTCGTCATTTTGCTCCCGACACCCGCACTAGACGGAACTTCACATATGCCTTGTTAGTTAAAAACTAAGAAACATCAACCTATAATAACTCATTTATATAACACTATGGTTGTTCAATCCAATCTGAAATTAATGGGTTCAGTATGTTGGGAAAAGGCTAATTTGTGAAATATCCCAAAAATTAATTACTTTAATTAATAATGAATTAATTAAATAAAAGTAATTAATGAGATATTAAGGAATTAAAAATCCTTAAATGAGTAAAAGGGAATAACATAATACTTAAATAAACCCTAAGAAGTCGTTAGGAAACATTAACGAAGCCTAAAACGACATTGAGGTGGTTTAGAAAAAGAAATATAAATGAAAATATAATTAATCATTATTACATCAAAAAACATGTCACAAATATTTTAGAAGTAAGAACGAGGTCTTAGACACTTTATTAAGTTATTTGGGTAATTTTAGAGGCAATGGAAAATTGGTTAAGCGGTCGGAATAAAGACATTACGTTTCGCCTAAAATGGTGAAACATAAACCAATAAGAAATTAAATACTAATTAAAGGATTTGTAAGTAACACTAAATTATTGTTTGAAAATATAAATATGGAGTCATAGAAAGGTCTATCCACGGGACAATGTGCCATGAACGGCAAGAAAACGGATAAGAAATGAGCTAAAAAAATGACATTATAAATACAACGTTTTAAAACAACAAAAATAAGTGGGCTGACGGCCCAACATGACTGGGCTGGACCAGTCAATTCTCTTCATTCTCGTAGTATACCAGCCCAACTCCCTCTTCTAGTTGCAACCCTAACTGGCGATCGGAGCATACTGCTCGTGCCTCTCTATTCTTTTCTCTCATGGTATTTTGTAACCCTAACTGAAGAACATTGCATTCTGCGCCTCTCTTGCAAGCCTTGCCTCTCTTCTTCTCTTTTCACGCACGATCTGCAACCCTAACCGAATCAAGGAATTACACAGCTCTGCGCCTCTGTTCCCTCCTTGTCGCACCAGATTTGTGAGGAAATCTAGAAAGGAACCGAAATCTAAGGGGGAACGACGGGAAGTTATGTCCGAGCCTTTAACAATCCGAAAACTAGAGGTAAAATAGGTCCCTATTCTTTTGTGTTCTCTAGTTTTAATTTCCTCCTTATTTTTGAAACCCTAATTCTCACTTCTCTTCAATTTCTCCTCTGTTTCGCATGAGGGAACCGACCGAAACTTGTTCTTCTCGGCTGGATCTGGGGAAAGACCTACCGAAAATGGCCAAAGTTACAGCCAATCATTTCTGGAACTCAAAGGTGTACATTAGTCAACGTTAATGTATTACTTGCCTTTGTTTTTTTCAAAAAAAGTTAGTGATTTGTGTTGTAAAACGATTTTTGGAAACAATCTGATAATGTTGATTGAGTTCCCTTCTTACTTTCGTTTCTGTAAAAATGTGACCATATTGAGAGGATTAGTGAAACAAAAAAGGGACTAGAAGAGGTTATCTGCGTAAGTAAACTATGGTATTGAGCTTAGGGTTTTGTCATTAATTTAAGATTGGGTTAATATTTTTTTTACAACTATTGACCCGAAAATTAGGGTTCTCGGTGCGGTTGATTAGGCTAGTTTTGAAAAAATTATTCAAATGAGAACTGATTTAGTTGATAGCTTTCTACGTTTTTCGGAAGTAAAAAGGATAGACCTATGATTATAGATAAGCTTAAGCAACTTGTGATTTTGGATATTAGTTAATGAGTGCTTATTTAGGTTTTGAAATTAGAATTAGGGTTTTGAGATCAAATTAGGGTTTATACGTAAATTTTGGGGTTTCTGGAAGAATTGGGGCAAAATTGTAAATATAAGAAATTTAAGGTTGAAATTAGAAATATTAGAAGGTTATGGGAAAAAAATATAAAATACAAGAAATTAGGGTACAAACGTAATTTTGAAAAGTTTAGGGGTTAATGTAATTCTGGAAGACTTGAGGATTCAAGTGTAATTCAGAAAAGATTGGTCAAAATCAATTTAGGGATTTTGACCAGTCAAAATTGAAATTTGTTAGTCAAAATCAGCTTAGGGTTTTTAACCTGGTCAAAATTGAAGTTGCTTGGTCAAAATCGAATTAGGGATTTTGACCAAGTCAAAATTGAAATTGGAGAGTCAAAATTAGAATTAGGTTAAATTAGGGATTTTGACTTAGTCAAAATTAACTTGGTCAAAATTGAAATTGATTTAGGAATTCTGATTAAGTCAAAATTGGGCTTAGGATTGGTCAGCAAAATTCAATCCGCAATTGGGCTTAAAATTTAGTTAAATTGGCCCTTAATCAATATGAGCCAAACCGAATCAAACTGACACAAATAAATCAGATTAACTATAGGAATTGGACTTAGAAAACAAAAGGAGATAACCCACTAAAATAACCAGGATAAACAAATTGGGCCAAAATGTAACCAGAAATATGATCGGTCAAATTGGGCTTCTAGCCAATTGACCATACTTCTATAATCGGCCTAAGCCCAAGTTAGAAATGGAAACGAAAAAAAATTGGAATATTGAATTGGGCTAGTTTAGATGATCTAAATAGTTAAGTATATTAAATTGGTGAGTTGTAAATGAGGTTAATAAATTGTAGTGAGTTGACTATGTGATAGACTAAAATGGTTAAGGCATTTTTGCTACAAATCTATATTAATGCAACATGACATTAAGGTTAATAATAATCATTTGAAAACTTAGATATATATATATGTACATAATGGTTTAACATTGGAATTTATGAGACTATATATTATAGGTGTGCAAATACGTATTTATATATAATTGAAGGATTGGAACTCTGAAATAATTAATTAGAGATTGGAATGATACAATTAGTTAAATTCAATTATAAAGCTTGGAAAGTATTTGTAGAAGTGATATAATGTAGTTAAATAATATTAAGACTTGTAAGAACTTATATATAAATATATGTGATGTGTATATAGTTAGAAGTTTGATAAAGAGAAACGTTGTTAAGAGAGCAATAAATACTTAACGCTCACGGTAATCCATTTATAGGATCGGGATAATGAGAACAGTAGTCGAGACGACATCCTAGCTAGACGAGCTTCCCCTTCCGGTGTACGGTATGGCTTACTTGCAGTCTTCTTACTATCAAGGTCTACCTCGGCTTGTGTGATACTTGTTTATGTGCAATGACCAAATAAGATAAATACTTGAAAATAGTTTATTATGTTTTCTTTTGTGTTTCGTATTGTGCTAACCCAAATTTCCTTAGAGTTTGTGTTCTAACTACGATTAGTTAATCAACGCACATAAGGAACATAAAATAATGGTTAGAAATTCACAAACGTTTCTCACATACGAAAATGTCTAACAGTGGACAATGGTGTAAGATTACTGAATAACTCCCTAATATTAGTTAGTTGACATCCGATAGAGATTCGAACTAACAAAAACCGTACTAATTGGTTACTGGGGGTGAGGAATCTGGAACGGTACCGGGCATGCGTGTATTAGGTTAGGAGGTCGGTATCTATATTAGATCTGACTTCCATTTCGACACTTGTCTTTGAAGTTTGTCACCTTGAGTCAATAAACCGACTCAGCGTCCTCGGATTACAGTTCGAGGTTGGAGGTTCATGTTTGCTAATTATGGTGCGGATGGATCGCCTATATCCATATAGATAGTGAAATTACTAATCATGGTGCAGATGGATCGCCTATATCCATATAGATAGTGAAATTACTAATCATGGTGCGGATGGATCGCCTATATCCATATAGATAGTGAAATTACTAATCATCGTGAGGTTGGATCACCAATATCCAGACTAACATAAGATGGAAAGCAATTATTAATGTTGTTTATTCAAGCTTTGGAGTTTTTACACTCACTTGCTAGGGTTAGTTACAACCCGACAAAATAAACAACAAGGAATGGTAATAAACGGTTCTAAATAAAGAGCCGTTAACATTACATACATTAAGGCCGAACATGAGAACTAAACAAATTCTCAGGCCTAGGAAAGGAAGGAAAACTATCTCACTTACTTGATGAACTTCCATTATGATGTTCGATACGTTTGAGTTATGTTATTACATGCTTGATATGTTGTATGTTTACTGTACTTCATAATGTTGCTTGAATAATAATCAATCATATGTATATCGAGCAATTAGTTGTGTGTAGCCCCGGTAGCTCGTGGGCTGCACCTCTACCGTACCAGCAAAGGTGCTGAGCCCTTCGGGGCCTACCATTTATTTTACAGGTACACAACCAAAGACGTTACCCGCTCGAGAGTAGGACGGGGTAGAAGTCCTTTCATTTATTTGAACTTGGTTTACATAGGTAGCTATATTACACTCATGTACATATGTAGATAAGAAAGAACGGAACTTGTATTCGGATTTATGAATTGTATTAAACTCGGTATAGTTTGTGGAGTATGGTGTATGTTGTATATTAACTCGAGGATTATCCAGTCAGTTAGACCGTAACAAGGAAGTTGAATAGGCCTTGTCAGTCACGTGGGTGACTGACGGCGGTAACATCATAGGAGAATTGATATTCCGCTGCGATTTGAATGGAGACGACCAGGAAGATTAAACGGTAATTATACGATTAGTAGTTGGGGTGTTACATGGTGTGTGTAATGTTTTAAAATGGTTTGATATTGCAACTAAGGTCTTTTCATTAGTTTATGAACCTAATGTGCATCTTGTCCTAAATGATTGGATTACTATTTTCAATATTTTGCATGAGAACAAGAAGGTTAGTGGGATCTATGGGATTATTATGGATATGATGTCTAAATGGTTTAACTACTTCAATTAATTTCCTTTGATTTATTATATTGTAATTGTTCTTGATCCACAAAAAAAATTGGATGGTCTGACAAAAATGCTTGATTATTATTATTATAGTATTGTCCCAAGAGGTCCTCCCGTGACAAATTATGTTAAGCAACATGTAGAAAAGGATAATGAAGCCTTGAAAAAGCTACATGATGAGTATACTTCAAAGTTTTGTCCGAATGAGCTTTCTTCTGCTAGTTGTAGTTGTGGTTCCTCTTCTAAACCACCACGTCCCGGTAGCAAAAGAATTTCTTTAGTTTCTAGTATTTTGAAAAGACCAAAATCTGTTCAATCTTGTTCTGGATTTTGTACATATGATGATTATCTTAACTTCACTTTTAGTTTTGATGATGATGATGGTGATATAGATGTTCTTAAGTGGTGGCAAGCATGTGAAGGCAAGTTTCCTATCCTTGCAAGGATAGCCCGAGATGTGCTAGCAATTCTAGCGTCAACCGTTGGTTCTGAGTCGGTGTTTAGTGCGGGCAAACTAGTATTGGACAAAAAGAGATCAAGCATTGCACCGGACTCAATCAAGGTTTGTGTTGAAAAGTATGATTGAGACTTAGTCAAGGTGAGATCCCACGCATGTGCATTGCAGTACGAAGGGCGGCAAGATGATTGGTATGAGATGAATGGGGAAAACACCACTTAGGACTTCTATCTTTTAATCTTTTAAAATGTATTAGTATTACATTCTTTCCCTGTAATCTTTTATAAGATTTGGAAATTGAAATCATGTACCCCTCTTAGTGGTTGTACTCTTTTTCCTTATTAAGGTTTCCTCAATTGGTTTTTATGTAATTAGGTTTTAACGAGACAATGAATCATATAATTAAATTCTCTTTACTCCTTAATTTTTACAAATTCAATAAAAAATTGTAAGTCTTCGAATCTTATATATTTAAGATTATAAACTTGAAGAATAGCCTATATAGGAGTAGAGTGGACAGAAAGAGCAACGTGTGCGCGCAAATGGATCTCAAATCGAAGATAAAACGAACAAACTGAGTGAGTCGGTCGGCTCCATTTTCTCGACACCTATCCGGAACCGTATGTGATAAGTGTGAAATACATATATTTTAGGCTTTAATTCTTTCTATATCATAACAATTAATGTCATATTTCCCACTTATCATATGTTTTTCATGAATTTATATATTGATGTAAACTGATACATTTTAGTGTCTAATACAGGGAAATTACAATACACCGGTATATATAGGTATATATACAGTATATAGTAACGTATATACATAATATAGTATACGTACAGCACATCAAAAATCAATCATGTAAACTACAATCACGTAACTTAAACTACAGCATAAGAATTATGATTGTTTTAATATTTCCCACGACCACGATCTTAGTACGTGAGTACATTCACGTCCGCCCAAATATATGATGTCAACAAGGCGGACAGCACTAGTATCACAACCGCTCCATACGAGGAGGTACAAAGGCGGACAAATGTGTGAGACACACCGCCTGAATATAGGCGGACAAACAACAGAGACGTCGCTTCATACGCGGACGGGGCGAACGACAGAGGAGACCGCCTGGTACTGCGCGGACAGGTAGCGGACGTAAATAAATGCTAGTGGATCCGACCGTCTTCTCCAATTCTTCCGACGCTATCTATCTACTTCGTTCAGCACATCAGGCGCCCACGTAAATTCCTCTCGCGTCTGTCTGCAATCAATGCAATCAATGCCCACTCAATCTGCAATCAATCTCCTTCCAGATCTGTCTCGAAACTTCCTTATCCTTCTCATATAAAATCCAGAGCTTTCTGCTCAAAAATAATTATTCCCTTCCTCAAAATCCAAACCCACCGTTCAAACCACGAAGACCACAGTTCACCCACGTCATCCCAAAGTCCATTAACCTACGCCTGTTATTTTCCAGACAGCAACGAAGAAGCGATCTGCACCAAAAACCAGTCCAATCTGATCTGTATCCGCGTACATCGTTCTTCTTCGTTCTGTGTTTTTTTATTCTTTTGTTGTGTTTTACTGTTTAATTATGTGTGATAATAACAACCAGCTTCCCGGGTTAGACGCAAGCCTATTTTATATAATTGTGTTATATAAGCTTTCCAGTATAATTTATCTAAGCAGTATTTTGATTCTTGTCCTTAATGCGCTTTAATTCTCCTGTACAATTATTAAAGTGATATTTGTAGTTCTTTGTCAAAATGCAGTGCTGAGACAAGGTTCTAGACATAGGAAGTCAAATGGGTTAACGACTAGAAGCGATAGTCCTCGCCGTATAGGTTAATCTATCTCCAATAGAGATTGTTAATAATGCGATTAATTTATTAATAACTTGAACAAGGAATTGCGCTTGTTGTTTAAATTAATCAGGGTTTATTAGACAGGGAACAGTCAATAAACTAATTAAGATTCTTGAGTATATTTGCTAAAATGGGAAAGTTATATTAATATGATTAAATAAAATAGGTAAGCAGAGTAACCCGGGATGCTTCTTTAAAAACCAAAAAGATTTATAATTTCTATTTCTTTTCTGTTTTAATTAATTGTTTTTATTATTATCTTAATCAGTTAGCTTTTAATCATTCTCTCTAAAAAAGATAAAATCTGTTAAATAGGAATCTCAGTTAATTTTCGCTATCAGTTAAACCACAGCGAGGTCCCCAAGAGTACGACAACTCACCTTTCCACTATTCCGCAAAACGATTAGGTACACTGCCTAGGTTGAAGAAGTAGTCACATATTTCTCCAACAAGTTTTTGGCGCCGTTGCCGGGGACCTCCGGCAAGGTCAATTGGTAGTTTTTAATTTTACTGAGTATTTCTGTTTATAAATTTGTGATATATTTTGCTTTTTGTTTTTGTTATATTTTGTTTCTAATATTCTGCTAATATTTTAATTGTGTAAATTTTCTGTTATATCTGTTTAATTTTCTTTTTATTTTTGTTTATTTTATTTTCCCTTATTTATTTTTACTTATTATTTAGCAGTTTTTTTTATCTGCTGTTTTGTTTCATATTTGTTTTTCTATTTAGTTAAATTTTTGCTTTTGTGTTTATTTTCTATTTTTAGTTCTTTTCTACTTGGTATTTTTATTTTTGTTTTTGATAGAATAGTTACTGATTATGGAGAGCGGCGGCGATGAGGTGAAGAGGTTGTTGATCAATTTGGAATGGACTCACATGCAAGAGGAGATTTCCTCATATCAAAGGTTGGTCAAGGATTATCAGTCACCTCAACAGTCAAATCGAGAGCCGTACTGGTGGGAAGTCGACCAGGCTAATACACGGTACAAAGAAGCTCAGTTGGGATACTGCTACTTCAATCAGAATGAACAGCAATATACAGAAGGGCCAGACGAATTTTTCCAAACCCAGCCGCTAGAAGAAATTCCAGTGGTGACTCCGGGGAGTGAAGATCGATTCGAGCCAGATATTCATTGAAATACCCCTAAATTAATTTAAACTAATTTAAATTAATTTAGGGGATTTCTTTTATTAAACCTTTAATAATACTATTAAGTATTAAATTATCTTATGGAGTTATGAATATTAAATTATATGGGATTATGAATATTAAATTAGTATATGGAATTGTGAAATTTATTTAGGGGTTTTCTCCTATTTAACCCTAATATTATACATTATTATATAGTATTATGAATTTAATAATAAGATTTATAAGTCAATAAATCTTGGGAAAAATTAAACACTCCATATATATTATAAAGATTTTGGGAAGTGTTGGAACATTGTTTTGAGATATGAAAGTCAAATAAAATTCTAGAACCTAAAGCTTATTAAGCCTGCTAGAGTTGACTTTTGAGAATGGTCAAACCAGGTCATGAAACCTATATCAATAAATAGGTTATGGAAAACCATGAAGATCGATAAAAAGAACGTCAAAAACGGATATCCTAGCCAAAGTTATGCTAGTTTGAAGTTTAGAGCCAAAATTTCATAAGTGCCACGTGTCAGCCTCGTGCGTCCCAACACTTAGCAGATTTTTACCTCCTTGATTTTCTCAGCAAACAACCGTTTTGACCTAACTTGTGACGGCCATATCTCTCATTACTTCGAATTTTCCAGTGCCGTCTCACCACTCTCTTCTCCTTAATTCCCTCTTTACATTCATAGCTCATACAAGCCCTAACTCCATCCACATCAACGGAAAAGTCGTCCTCAAGTTGGCACCTTTCTCAGTCGTAACCCAGATTCCAGTTATACTTCGATTTCAGGTAAAGTTCGTCATGCCAACTTCCTCGTCTTTCAACCAAATTTCGATTTCTTTTAGCTCGTTGTGTAGATCTCTAATCCGTCTACAATTCTTATGTTTATGCCCAAGCCTGAATCATAACCGTTTGGAAGTTATAGTCGCTCAAAGTTTCGGATTTTCCAGCACATAAAATCATTACCGAAACAGAGAGGTAAACTCGTAACTTTCGGGTCAATTTTCTTTCTGTATAATGCGTGTTAGGATTAGTTCTAGTTATCAATGTGTAGATCTAAGTGTCATCTTTCTAATGAGCCCAAAATTAGAGCTTAACACGATCTGTGCAATAACTTAAGATCCTCGAAGGTTGCTTCCTAAACTGGTCGAAAGTTCAAGTTTTTCCAGGAAAAACGTTTTTGAATCGCTTCGATTCGGGCAATTCCGGTGAGCTTTCTTCAATTCCTCCGATTATGCTAACCGGTTTTACAATTCCGACCTAACCCATGTTTCAATTGTGTCAATTACGCTAGATTAGGAGAATTTGTAAGAATTGCAACCGGTTTGTACTCTGTTTCGAAAATAAACCCTAACATTCGATTCGAATTCGAATCTTGATGAACACTGCATTATAAATTGGGGAAATTGACACCAATAGAACCGAAATTTGTACGAATCCATAGAAACAAGAATCACTCGATTTCGTTCTGTGGTTAGGGAGAAATTGGCAAAATCGTACTCGATCTCTTGCTGAAGCTCGCTGAGGAACTCGACAAATATAGGCCGTCCGATCGTAGGTATTAGTAACGGACGGCCGAGATTAGATCTGGGGGTTTAAGTTGATTATGTTTTTAATATTTCAGAATTAACCCTAACTTGTTGAATTAATTTAAATACCTTCCCGAATGTATTTTGACTTGAAATTTTAACCATAGATTCTTATTTATGTAGTTTATTTGATGTAAATTATTATGGATTTGGAGTTTTTAAACGTAAGTTATGATTTAAAGTTACGGGTTTTCTGGAATTATTTGGCTAAATTAAAAAGATATTTTATGAAACAAAAATTTTATAATATGTCTAAAATGTTATAGTTACTGTATATTAAGTTTGGGAATTTTTGGGCAACGGGAAAAGGTTTTAAAAATTGTGTTTGTGAGTTTTTCATAAGGATAACTTATAATATATAGTTTTTAATGTAATCAAAAATTAAAGTATAGTGATTAATGAACTTTATAGGTTGGGGAAAATATAATAAGACTAATTAACATTTAATACAGTATGTTTATAAATATTTTGGGTATTAACTTTAAGTGAAGTAAAAATTGTTACATATATTTATATATATGTTTATATGAGAGAAATAAAATAGAAACTTATATTAAATCATGGAATTTAACTAAACTACATTTTATTTATATATATGGGAGCTAATATTTTTAACTAAAACTAAAGGAAATACTTTATTTTGTAAACCAAAATCAGTTGTGGATATGTCTAAAAGATATTAAATATAATTAAATACAATAGAATTTCTTAAAGAATGTTCTGGATAAATCTTAATATATGTAGATATATATATATTTATATATATATAAATACAATAAAAATAGATAAAGGAAATAACATTCTTGTGAGAAATTAATAGGAAGGATATATATATATACGATAAATTAATAAATAAAGGAATAAAATACCTTATAGAAAATATAATATGAAGGAATTAATGAGTTAAACTAAACCTCTACATAATACTAATAATAGAATACTATATGAGGTGGTATTTTTTATGGTTATGAATTGAGTTTTTAGTTATCTTTGAGTTTCTAGGATTATATAACACCGTATTTAAACACATGTATTTATTTAGTCAATAACCACAATGTAAATCTATAATTTGGTTAAGAAATAATAAGTTGAAATTTAGGAGAATACTTGTAATTGGTCTACCATAAAGGGTTACACAAATAGATCTTAATATATAATTAATAAAAAATGAATGAAATACTTTTACATTTAAATGTTCTTATATATAAACATAATAAAATAAATGAGTTACTTTTACATCTAAATGTGAAGAGGATAAGTCTAGATTTAATTATTTCTTAATATTTATAGTATTGAGTAATAACTTAATATTTAAGATAAAAATCATTAAAAAGGGATTATGATATAAAACTACATAAATATGATTAGGAATTTAATCAAAATAATCCTTAAGTTCTTACAACTAGTTAAGCCATATAAATACATTTAACACCAATATTCAGGATGTGAGTTTATAGTTAAGTAATGTATTAGTAGTTAGAATTATAAGGAGGTTTGTAATAGAAATTAGATACTTAAAATCTTAAACCTTTAATTAGATGAAATTAGGTTACATAAGATATATATTGATTTACCTTTTGACACTAGAAATATAATGTGTCATTTGAAATAAGGTATGGGGATTTTCTAATAGATTATCTTATTAAATAATTAACAATTTCACTTACGAACTAGAATTTATTCTTTGATAAATTTACCTCATGCTAAGATATAATGTCCATCCTAATACAATAAAGGGAATTGATTTATTAAGTATTCTTTTGAAACCTTAGGTTTGTAAACAATATAAAATGTATTTAAGACTGAGTTTAACGAAGTTTTATAAAAGGATTATACATGGTCTATAGAGAGAATGTAAAAGTAAAACAGTTAGGGAATTAAATGTAAGTAAGGATACATAAAAGGTTATCTTAAAACACCTTATTATAAAGTTATGGTTAAGTAAATAATATACTTGTGGATACTAAATGTGAGAGTTCGATAAGTTCGAGTTAACATAATATGGCTATTTCAAGATGAAAAGTAATTTAACAAATTATGACAAGATTAATAGATGGTTGTAGTTAAGGCCATTCTGAACTAGAGATAAGGTAATTGAGTTTAGTAGCTCAAATAAGTTATACTAAAACGCATCTACAACACTACGATTTCAGTATACGGGATGTAGATCTTAATTAAGTTAAGGGGGAAGGCTTAGTTATAATGGAATATCTAGTAGATATTGATAAAGATACACAGTCAATAAATGTGAAATAATAGTATAGTATTCTAAGATAAACCCATCATTGGTCATAACACGATGTATGTCCTAAAGTAAGAGTAAAAAGTATTGTGCTTAAGAATTGTTATTGAAATTCTAAGACTTGATTGAATATCGTATAATGCCCTTATGTTATTAGGGTTTTTAATGTGGGAATTAAGGTTAAGTATGGGTAAAGGGATAAGGTGGAACAATTAACTAGTGTTGATAAAATACACTTGGTCTTACAACCTTGAGATACATCGTTCTCAGACAAGTCAAAGGTTATCATAGCATTTAAGTGAAGGCTTAAAAGACAATTGAGATTTAGAAATAACAGTGAGGAGTTTATTTAAGTTTAACGTGGGCTACAAGTGATTGATGATAGACTACCTTTAATATTCTTCAGAGTACTGTGATGTTTGCGCAAGTAGATTAGAACTGCTACAACGTTACCAGGTACGATTTCTCGTACTCAGCTGTTGTGTTTTGGACCTTATGGAATGTTTGTACGATTTTATCTCGATACTTTGATGATGGACTTTATGGAATGTTTTGGAACACCAACTGATCTTGAATGGATTTCAAAAGGGAAACTTATTGGGTGACTAACTGAGCTTGCTGTGACTAACTGAGCCTGTATGTGAAACTTCCTTGGTTATTGGTTCCTCCTATCTAGTTGTTTCACTAGATATTAGCTGCCTAGGGTTACGCTTCTGCATCTGTAGGACTGAGTGTTTTAGTATTGCTCTAGTGCAGTTAATGATCTAGTGGGGTAACTAGGAATATAGGAAGTATCTGGTATTGGTAAATTCTTCCTTTGGATATGGGTATTGTTTCATCCATGAGTCGAGTTTGATCAGCCTAATTGGGAATGGATTTCTATTGGGTATTAATTGTTGAGGGTTTACGCCTCTGCACTCTGTAGGACTGATGTTTTGGTATTGCTCTTGTGCAGTTAATAATCTAATGGGAATATGGGAAATGTTAAACTTGGTATGAGTATGGATTATTTATACTAAGTGGTGCACACACTTTTCACCGATGACTGAGAACGGGTCGGTGGCAGCGGAGGTCTGCTATACCTCGCCCTTTGTGGCACTGACAGCGGAGGTCTGTTTACCTCGCCCTTGTGGCAACTGATGGCGGGGGGGCCATCTCTCCCAATGGTTATTCCCTCTGAGTAATTTTGGTCTATGGGAATCATCTTTCTGAAATGGTGGAGAACATAAACTGTCTACCACGGCGTCATGGATATTAATGTCACTTCTCGTCCTTTGGACTACTTAAGTTCTTTCTTCGAACCGAATTGGTTTAACCTCAGCCAATGGGTGCTTACCTAACTATGTGGTGTGACTACTTAAGTGGATGACTTGGTTTGGAAGTTCTTTATCTCTATCTTTGTCTTGTTTCTTTTCTCTTTAACTTGATTGTTTTGAAGTGCTTTATCTCTGTTTTACTTTAAGAGTTTGTTTTCATGTTACTGTTTATTTTGAAGTTATGTTTTATAAGTTTGTTTTTGGAGAATTGTACCAGTTCCATTCCAGGGAACTGACTCACCCCTCTCGGGGTGGGCTGCTTGGTTTCATCTTGCAGGTACAAATTGATTTACAGGTGGCCACGAAGAGCATGAGTGATTGGGATGGGATTAGGTTTATGGAGAGTGAATGTTTTTATTGTTATTTTTTATATTAAGTTTTCTCGAAGTTCAGACCGTAACTTAGTTAATTGTAAAGGTTGTAATTGGTGAGGTTGGTACCGGGTGTTTGGAGCCCGATGGTCTGTAGCACCTTTAGTTTATTTTCCGCTGTTGTTTTATTATTATAGGGGTGTTACAGAAAGTGGTATCAGAGCGTAGTTACGCTCTGAACCCGAGAAAACAAGCCGAGTGAAATACTTAGATTATAGGTGCACTTAAAACTGGGGAACTGGGGTAGAATTGGGAAGTGAGGACTCCAGTAAGGCACGACTCCTAACCCTTTTTGGAATTGTGAACGATTCCTTTACACACTTTTCTTTTGTGAATGTCTGTTGAGTGTGATGTGTTGTTATACCGTCCCAACAATAAACTACAGAAAATATATATATATACATATATATATAAGTTTGGAACATCCTATACTAAGTACGATAAGATTTTGGTTAAGGTAAACCAAATATTAAGCTATTTTTCAAAAGCATACTCATGGAGAATACATTGCTAAAAATGTAATCCTTTAAAAGCTAGTACACAAATTCCTAGAGTTTTAAATAATACTTTTGGTTGAAAACAGTATACAAATAGAACTTTACATGATTAAATTTGTATTGATATTATGTGAAAGTACTTCAACTCCTTTAAAGTTTGAAAATAAATTTCATGAACTACGTGGTATCAATTTATTACCTAAAGATAATGTTTAAGATAAATCTTAAATCTAGAAAATTATTAAGCTAACAAGAACTAGTAGTGTATTAGAAAAGATCAACCTCTGAACTTGTAAAACACATTAAAACTCTATGCTAACTTTAGAAAGAAAACACCTAAACCTAACACCCTACGGGAAGTGCCTGGTGCGACAAACTTCTAGGCTGAAAGTAGTGGGGGTGCACACCCACTTCTGGAAGTTTAGGGGCTAGACAAGCCTTGTCTTCTAACTGTAAATAATCTTCTACACAGGTGATGGATTGTGTTGAACTTGAGGGGAAGTGGTGGTAAGACGTTACCATCATGAAATCTTGAGCTAGGCATATTTCATTGCTAACCACAATGAACAAATCAAAATTTGTATCTTAAGATCCGGTATTAAACTCATAAATGTAAAGGGTTTATTGAGTTAAATCTTTGGTGAAAATACCTATATATGGAGGAAGGGGATTAAGTTTGGGTACTCCAAGATACAACATCTACCCCTGGTTGGATAAAAAAAAAATCAATAAAAGAAGTTACTTAAAGATTGAGTGAAGAGAAGAGTAATACTAAACTAAGTATCATTGATCCTTAAATACTTGAGTATTGAGCATCTTAAAAAAAAAAGGTGAGAGTTACTTAAAGATTGAAAATCCTCATGCTTACTTGGAAGTTTAACATTATACATGTATAAAATTTTAAAAGACACACTAAGAGTGATATTTACCAAAAGCCACCATTATCTAAGAGAATACTAAGATCTAATGATCAGAATAATACTTACATAGAACAAACCTTAAGAAAAATAATTACCAAGAGTGAGTGAGTTTTCATTAGACTAGCTCATTTGACTTAAAATTTTATACAGAGTCCCTACCTTAAAAAAAATATATAATATATAAATTTTAAGATGAAGGAATCAGATTTTGGAAGAACTTTCTAAAATGCTGCCTTGGGTGAAGTTATATAATAAGTAAATTTTATAAAGTAAACACTGAATGGATCGTCTAAAATACGATAGTTAATTATAGAAACAATTGAAACTTGAAAAGTCACAGAAAATATTTATCTTATAGAGTTTTAACATATGGTTGACTAATAAACCTTTGAGGATAATTTTGGAAGATTATTGAGGATTATTAAATGATCTGAAATATTATTATAAACTACTCAAATACGTTACACCTGGTTTATAGCTTGATAATATGATTGATATGATAAATGATCACATATGGACATATAATTGTCCGTCATTAAATGAATGGATAATAATCATAAGGTAAAATTTTATAACCACCAAGGAAACACAAATACATAACAATCAAGAGATACATATATAAGTAACGATCATGGATAAAATTAACGGTGCAGTAAAATTCACAACAATGCTGGTTAATAAGGTGTTGGATTCTTTGAATGTGTCGTTAGTAGCGGTACGAGGGCGTACCTTAGCTCTTTTAAGGGGGATATGCTGGCATACTCCTCCTTCGTTATCTCATCCGGATTATGCCGCGTTTCGTTATTAGCAAAGGGAGAACAGTATTAGCAGAATGAGGGGTGTTTGTATGTGCTTGGTTTTTGCATTATGACTCAGTATGTGACTTTTGATTTTCATCATGTTATATCTTGGTATATCCTGATTCAGTTTGATTTTGAGTAATCTTGAGTGGAATGTTGTTATGGAAGTGGATGGAAATAAAGGATTGTTTCGGTATGGAACTTCATTGGAACTTTTATTGTCTCAGCACACCCGAAGCGGTGTGAGTGCTTATTGGTTGATTTTTAAACTTCGAGGCGAAGTTTCTTTTAAGGGGGATATGCTGAAATACCCCTAAATTAATTTAAACTAATTTAAATTAATTTAGGGGATTTCTTTTATTAAACCTTTAATAATACTATTAAGTATTAAATTATCTTATGGAGTTATGAATATTAAATTATTATATGGGATTATGAATATTAAATTAGTATATGGAATTGTGAAATTTATTTAGGGGTTTTCTCCTATTTAACCCTAATTATTATACATTATTATATAGTATTATGAATTTAATAATAAGATTTATAAGTCAATAAATCTTGGGAAAATTATTAAACACTCCATATATATTATAAAGATTTTGGGAAGTGTTGGAACATTGTTTTGAGATATGAAAGTCAATATAAAATTCTAGAAACCTTAAAGCTTATTAAGCCTTGCTAGAGTTGACTTTTTGAGAATGGTCAAACCAGGTCATGAAACCTATATCAATAAATAGGTTATGGAAAACCATGAAGATCGATAAAAAGAACGTCAAAAACGGATCATCCTAGCCAAAGTTATGCTAGTTTGAAGTTTAGAGCCAAAATTTCATAAGTGCCACGTGTCAGCCTCTCGTGCGTCCCAACACTTAGCAGATTTTTACCTCCTTGATTTTCTCCAGCAAACAACCGTTTTTGACCTAACTTGTGACGGCCATATCTCTCTCATTACTTCGAATTTTCCAGTGCCGTCTTCACCACTCTCTTCTCCTTAATTCCCTCTTTACATTCATAGCTCATACAAGCCCTAACTCCATCCACATCAACGGAAAAGTCGTTCTCAAGTTGGCACCTTTCTCAGTCGTAACCCAGATTCCAGTTATACTTCGATTTCAGGTAAAGTTCGTCATGCCATAACTTCCTCGTCTTTCAACCAAATTTCGATTTCTTTAGCTCGTTGTGTAGATCTCTAATCCGTCTACAATTCTTATGTTTATGCCCAAGCCTGAATCATAACCGTTTGGAAGTTATAGTCGCTCAAAGTTTCGGATTTTCCAGCACATAAAATCATACCGAAACAGAGAGGTAAACTCGTAACTTTCGGGTCAATTTTCTTTCTGTATAATGCGTGTTAGGATTAGTTCTAGTTATCAATGTGTAGATCTAAGTGTCATCTTTCTAATGAGCCCAAAATTAGAGCTTAACACGATCTGTGCAATAACTTATAGATCCTCGAAGGTTGCTTCCTAAACTGGTCGAAAGTTCAAGTTTTTCCAGAAAAACGTTTTTGAATCGCTTCGATTCGGGCAATTCCGGTGAGCTTTCTTCAATTCCTCCGATTATGCTAACCGGTTTTACAATTCCGACCTAACCCATGTTTCAATTGTGTCAATTACGCTCTAGATTAGGAGAATTTGTAAGAATTGCAACCGGTTTGTACTCTGTTTCGAAAATAAACCCTAACATTCGATTCGAATTCGAATCTTGATGAACACTGCATTATAATTGGGGAAATTGACACCAATAGAACCGAAATTTGATTACGAATCCATAGAAACAAGAATCACTCGATTTCGTTCTGTGGTTAGGGAGAAATTGGCAAAATCGTACTCGATCTCTTGCTGAAGCTCGCTGATGAACTCGACAAATATAGGCCGTCCGATCGTAGGTATTAGTAACGGACGGCCGAGATTAGATCTGGGGGTTTAAGTTGATTATGTTTTTAATATTTCAGAATTTAACCCTAACTTGTTGAATTAATTTAAATACCTTCCCGAATGTATTTTGACTTGAAATTTTAACCATAGATTCCTTATTTTATGTAGTTTATTTTGATGTAAATTATTATGGATTTGGAGTTTTTAAACGTAAGTTATGATTTTTACAAGTTACGGGTTTTCTGGAATTATTTGGCTAAATTAAAAAGATATTTTTATGAAACAAAAATTTTATAATATGTCTAAAATGTTATAGTTACTGTATATTAAGTTTGGGAATTTTTGGGCAACGGGAAAAGGTTTTAAAAATTGTGTTTGTGAGTTTTTCATAAGGATAACTTATAATATATTTTTTAATGTAATCAAAAATTAAAGTATAGTTGATTAATGAACTTTATAGGTTGGGGAAAATATAATAAGACTAATTAACATTTAATACAGTATGTTTATAAATATTTTGGGTATTAACTTTAAGTGAAGTAAAAATTGTTACATATATTTATATATATGTTTATATGAGAGAAATAAAATAGAAACTTATATTAAATCATGGAATTTAACTAAACTACATTTTATTTATTATATATATGGGAGCTAATATTTTTAACTAAAACTAAAGGAAATACTTTATTTTGTAAACCATAAATCAGTTGTGGATATGTCTAAAATATTAAATATAATTAAATACAATAGAATTTCTTAAAGAATGTTCTGGATAAATCTTAATATATGTAGATATATATATATTTATATATATATAAATACAATAAAATAGATAAAGGAAATAACATTCCTTGTGAGAAATATAATAGGAAGGATATATATATATACGATAAATTAATAAATAAAAGGAATAAAATACCTTATAGAAAATATAATATGAAGGAATTAATGAGTTAAACTAAACCTCTACATAATACTAATAATAGAATACTATATGAGGTGGTATTATTTTATGGTTATGAATTGAGTTTTTAGTTATCTTTGAGTTTCTAGGATTTATATAAACCGTATTTAAACACATGTATTTATTTAGTCAATAACCACAATGTAAATCTATAATTTGGTTAAGAAATTAATAAGTTGAAATTTAGGAATACTTGTAATTGGTCTACATAAAGGGTTACACAAATAGATCTTAATATATAATTAATAATAAAATGAATGAAATACTTTTACATTTAAATGTTCTTATTATATAAACAATAATAAAATAAATGAGTTACTTTTACATCTAAATGTGAAGAGGATAAATAAGTCTAGATTTAATTATTTCTTAATATTTATAGTATTGAGTAATAACTTAATATTTTAAGATAAAATCATTAAAAAGGGATTATGATATAAAACTACATTAAACTATGATTAGGAATTTAATCTAAATAATAATCCTTAAGTTTCTTACAACTAGTTAAGCCATATAAATACATTTAACACCAATATTCAGGATGTGAGTTTATAGTTAAGTAATGTATTTAGTAGTTAGAATTTATAAGGAGGTTTGTAATAGAAATTAGATACTTAAAATCTTTAAACCTTTAATTAGATGAAATTAGGTTACATAAGATATTATATTGATTTACCTTTTGACACTAGAAATATTAATGTGTCATTTGAATATAAGGTATGGGGATTTTTCATAATAGATTATCTTATTAAATAATTAACAATTTCACTTACGAACTAGAATTTAATTCTTTGATAAATTCTACCTCATGCTAAGATATAATGTCCATCCTAAATACAATAAAGGGAATTGATTTATTAAGTTATTCTTTTGAAACCTTAGGTTTTGTAAACAATATAAAATGTATTTAAGACTTGAGTTTAACGAAGTTTTATATAAAAGGATTATACATGGTCTATAGAGAGAATGTGTGTAAAAGTAAAACAGTTAGGGAATTAAATGTAAGTAAGGATACATAAAAGGTTATCTTAAAACACCTTATTATAAAGTTATGGTTAAGTAAATAATATACCTTGTGGATACTAAATGTGAGAGTTCGATAAGTTCGAGTTAACTATAATATGGCTATTTCAAGATGAAAAGTAATTTAACAACTTATGACAAGATTAATAGATGGTTGTAGTTAAAGGCCATTCTGAACTAGAGATAAGGTAATTGAGTTTAGTAGCTCAAATAAGTTATACTAAAACGCATCTACAACACTACGATTTCAGTATACGGGATGTAGATCTTAATTAAGTTAAGGGGGAAGGCTTAGTTATAATGGATTATCTAGTAGATATTGATAAAGATACACAGTCAATAAATTGTGAAATAATAGTATAGTATTCTAAGATAAACCCATCATTGGTCATAACACGATGTATGTCCTAAAGTAAGAGTAAAAGTATTGTGCTTAAGAATTGTTATTGAAATTCTAAGACTTGATTGAATATCGTATAATGCCCTTATGTTATTAGGGTTTTTAATGTGGGAATTAAGGTTAAGTATGGGTAAAGTGGATAAGGGTGGAACAATTAACTAGTGTTGATAAAATACATTCCTTGGTCTTACAACCTTGAGTATACATCGTTCTCAGACAAGTCAAAGGTTATTCATAGCATTTAAGTGAAGGCTTAAAAGACAATTGAGATTTAGAAATAACAGTGAGGAGTTTATTTAAGTTTAACGTGGGCTACAAGTGATTGATGATAGACTACCTTTAATATTCTTCAGAGTACTGTTGATTGTTTGCGCAAGTAGATTAGAACTGCTACAACGTTACCCAGGTACGATTTCTCGTACTCAGCTTGTGGTGTTTTGGACCTTATGGAATGTTTTGTACGATTTCTTGTACTCGATACTTTTGCTGATGGACTTTTTGGAATGTTTTGGAACACCAACTGATCTTGAATGGATTTCAAAAGGGAAACTGTTTGGGTGACTGACTGAGCTTGCTGTGACTAACTGAGCCTGTATGTGAAACTTCCTTGGTTATTGGTTCCTCCTATCTAGTTGTTTCACTAGATATTAACTGCCTAGGGTTTACGCTTCTGCACTCTGTAGGACTGAGTGTTTTGGTATTGCTCTGGTGCAGTTAATGATCTAGTGGGGTAACTAGGAATATAGGAAAGTATCTGGTATTGGTAAATTCTTCCTTTGGACTATGGGTATTGTTTCATCCATGAGTCGAGTTTGATCAGCCTAATTGGGAATGGATTCTTTCTATTGGGTATTAATTGTTGAGGGTTTACGCCTCTGCACTCTGTAGGACTGAGTGTTTTGGTATTGCTCTTGTGCAGTTAATAATCTAATGGGAATATGGGAAATGTTAATCTTGGTACTGAGTATGGATTATTTATACTAAGTGGTGCACACACTTTTCACCGATGACTGAGAACGGGTCGGTGGCAGCGGAGGTCTGCTATACCTCGCCCTTTGTGGCAACTGACAGCGGAGGTCTGTTTACCTCGCCCTTGTGGCAACTGACTGGCGGTGGGGGCCATCTCTCCCAATTGGTTTATTCCACTCTTGAGTATATTTTGTCTATGGGAATCATCTTCTGAAATGGTGGAGACATAAACTGTCTACCACGGGTCATGGATATTAATGTCACTTCTAGTCCTTTGTGACTACTTAAGTCTTTCTCTTCTTAACCAGAATTGGTTCTAACCTCAGCAATGGGTGCTTACTAACTATGTGGTGTGACTACTTAAGTGGATGACTTGGTTTGGAAGTTCTTTATCTCTATCTTTGTCTTGTTTTCTTTTCTCTTTAACTTGATTGTTTTGAAGTGCTTTATCTCTGTTTTACTTTTAAGAGTTTGTTTTCATGTTACTGTTTTTTTGAAGAGTTATGTTTTATAAGTTTGTTTTTGGAGAATTGTACCAGTTCCATTCCAGGGAACTGACTCACCCCTCCGGGGTGGGCTGCTTGGTTTCATCTTGCAGGTACAAATTGATTTACAGGTGGCCACGAAGAGCATGAGTGATTGGGATGGGATTAGGTTTATGGAGAGTGAATGTATTTTATTATTGTTTTGTTTATATTAAGTTTTCTCGAAGTTCAGACCGTAACTTCGTTAATGGTAATGGTTGTAATTGGTGAGGTTGGTACCGGGTGTTTGGAGCCCGATGGTCTGTAGCACCTTTAGTTTATTTTCCGCTGTTGTTTTATTATGATAGGGGTGTTACATTCATGAAGCTACAAGTTCTGATGAGGAGATAAAGAAACTTATCAGGACATTTTTCTCTGACGCTGAGTTGGAGCAAATGTCTGAAAGTTACAATTCCCCTCCATCTCCATCCCCAGCACAAGAGGAGCAATTAAAAGATGAAGATATTTTGTGTGAGCCGGTCTGCGAAGAGGTTTACCCTATTAAGCCTCAACAACCAGAAGAGGATATTTATATTCTGAAATTTGAGGAGAAAGCACTACCACCAGTCTCTCATAAACTCTCACCCTGCCTCCATAAGCCTCAACAACAAGAGGAGGATGTTTACATCCTCCAATTTGAGGAAGAAAAACCATCACCACCTGGTCTTCTATTGGAATTCCGTTACCGGCAGTACCTCCTCAAACACCAGGTTTTGTGGAGTATTTATTTTCCTATTTTATTTGCCGAGTTAAAATTCTGTTTTGACCCAGGTGGTCTGCTTTTAATTACTGCTAACTTCGTTTTCCTGGCGAAGTTGTTGTCTACTTTTATTTTTGATCCAGGATAACGAAGCGGGAGTCTAGCCAAAGACTATAAATACGGGCAGCTTACTGGGAGGCAACCCAGTGGTTAAATATTATTTCCCTACTATTTTTGTTTTATGTTTTGTCTTTCATATTATTCCTATATATGTTTTTTATAAATAAAAAAGAGAGGAGAGAGAATGAGGAGAATTAACTTGAGTTCTTCTGGCTGTTTAGAATAATTATTACAGGAACATCTTACACATTCCGACAGCTGAACTCAAGTGTGGGGGAGCTACACTACATACTCTGCCAAACTCTAGGGAGTACACTATCCATACTTTGCTCTTTAAATTTAAATATCTCTTATTACCATGCTTTTTGATCATTACCCAGGTAGTTTGCATGCCCTGTTATTTAAATATTTTCTATGCAATGAGGGCATTGCTTTGGTTCAAGTGTGGGGGAGAGATAGTAATCAAAAGCTTGCTCTTAAGTTGGTCTCTTTTTCGACACTGTGTTTAAATTTGTTAAGTGATTAATAATCAAAGAAGGAGCCATAGAGAGAGTAATGCCGGTATTAACAGGTTTAAAGGGTACACAAAAAAAAATGTATTATTACTCTGCTCCTTATGCTAAAAATTCTGAGGAAATTATCATTTGAATTTTGTTTTGACTTTGAGCCTGGATTTGATTTGGAAAGAAATGGTGGAAAAAGAACAAGGCAAGGTACTCCTCTGATCCAAACAGGCATATTCTAATCCTAAACAGGTCTCGTCCACTCGGGTATTAAGTTCTTAGGGGTGCTTCATCACCCGGCTACCTAAGGTACTCGGTATCTGGGATAGTAGACCCAAAACCGCTACAAGGGTGGAGAGAAAAGTCTGAGGTGAAAGAAAAATGAACTTCAAAAAAAATTGAAGTATCTGTGCATTCGGTACAAAAAAAATGAAAAATGGAAAAAAATCATCATTATGGATCATGAGTATGTGGCATTGAAAGGTATAATGGAATAAGATTTTACTTCATGCCCCTTGTCGTTCAAGGAAATGTGAGAAAAATGGTGGATTGGCTCAGGGTTAAAAGCAGAATTCTCATGGTACTGCTCCTCTTTCTTTTGTAGGACTTCAGGGTTATTCTCAAAAATAGAGAAATATATCTAATAAAATTAATGTTATTAGTACCCTTTTAAAATCTGAAAAGATTGGCAATTACCTTTTCTGTGCTCTCCTTACTTGATTATTGTCTGTTTAACTTGTTTAAGTATTATGTCAGAAAGATTTGCTTGAGGACAAGCAAAAGATAAGTATGGGGGAGTTTGATAAGTGTGAAATACATATATTTTTAGGGCTTTAATTCTTTCTATTATCATAACAATTAATGTCATATTTCCCACTTATCATATGTTTTTCCATGAATTTATGTATTGATGTAAACTGATACATTTTATGTGTCTAATACAGGGAAATTACAATACACCGGTATATATATGTATATATATATACATATATATATAGTATACGTACAGCACATCAAAAATCAATCATGTAAACTACAATCACGTAACTTAACTACAGCATAAGAATTATGATTGTTTTAATATTTCCACGACCACGACTCTTAGTACGTGAGTACATTCACGTCCGCCCAAATATATGATGTCAACAAGGCGGACAGCACTAGTATTCACAACCGCTCCATACGAGGAGGTACAAAGGCGGACAAATGTGTGAGACAACCGCCTGAATATAGGCGGACAAACAACAGAGACGTCCGCTTCATACCGGGCGGACGACAGAGGGCGAACGACAGAGGAGACCGCCTGGTACTGCGCGGACAGGTAGCGGACGTAAATAAATGCTAGTGGATCCCACCGTCTTCTCCAATTCTTCCGACGCCATCTATCTACTTCGTTCAGCATATCAGGCGCCCACCGTAAATTCCTCACGCGTCTGTCTGCAATCAATGCAATCAATGCCCACTCAATCTGCAATCAATCTCCTTCCAGATCTGCCTCGAACATTCTTCTCCTTCTCCTTCTTCTATAAAATCCACGAGCTTTCTGCTCAAAAATAATTATTCCCTTCCTCAAAATCCAAACACCACCGTTCAAACCACGACAGACCACAGTTCACCACAATCGTCCATCCAAAGTCCATTAAACCTACGCTGTTATTTTCCAGACAGCCAACGAAGAAGACGATCTGCACAAAACCAGTCCATATCCTGATCTGTATCCGCGTACCATCGTTCTTCTTCGTTCTGTCTGTTTATTTTATTTCTTTTGTTTGTTTTACTGTTTAATTATGTGTGATTAATAAACCCAGCTTCCCGGGTTAGAAGCAAGCCTATTTTATATAATTGTGTTATATAAGCTTTCCAGTATAATTTATCTAAGCAGTATTTTGATTCTTGTCCTTAATGCGCTTTAATTCTCCTGTACAATTATTAAAGTGATATTTGTAGTTCTTTGTCAAAATGCAG
Source organism: Limonium bicolor (assembly GCA_023374045.1). Classification (NCBI taxonomy): domain Eukaryota; kingdom Viridiplantae; phylum Streptophyta; class Magnoliopsida; order Caryophyllales; family Plumbaginaceae; genus Limonium; species Limonium bicolor. The sequence continues at coordinate 25,743,553 of CM041776.1, forward strand.
TGCTGAGACAAGGTTCTAGACACAGGAAGTCAAATGGGTTAACGACTAGAAGCGATAGTCCTCGCCGTATAGGTTAATCTATCTCCAATAGGGATTGTTAATAATGCGATTAATTTATTAATAACTTGAACAAGGAATTGCGCTTGTTGTTTAAATTAATCAGGGTTTATTAGACAGAGAACAATCAATAAACTAATTAAGATTCTTGAGTATATTTGCTAAAATGGGAAAGTTATATTAATATGATTAAATAAAATAGGTAAGCAGAGTAACCCGGGATGCTTCTTTAAAAACCAAAAAGATTTATAATTTCTATTTCTTTTCTGTTTTAATTAATTGTTTTTATTATTATCTTAATCAGTTAGCTTTTAATCATTCTCTCTAAAAAAGATAAAATCTGTTAAATAGGAATCTCAGTTAATTTTCGCTATCAGTTAAACCACAGCGAGGTCCCCAAGAGTACGACAACTCACCTTTCCACTATTCCGCAAAACGATTAGGTACACTGCCTAGGTTGAAGAAGTAGTCACATATTTCTCCAACAGTATGGAATCGATATGAAACTGGTTTCGGAACCGAAGCCGAAACCACTTCGTAATCGGAGCCAAAACCGATTCGGAATCGAATGGAATCGATATGGAACTGGGACCAGAACTGCCTCGGAACCACCTCTGACTGGTTCCAGAATTGCCCCTTACTGATTGTGAACCCGAATACACATATCTCGAAACCGGATCCAGAACCAATCGGAAACCGTGGCAGCTCTAAATAAAAACGCTTTATTAAATAACCTATCTTCCTTTCACAAAGAAGAATGTGGATCTTACGTGCGTGAATATATAGTCACCATGTATACAAGTTACGAACATGGAATTTGGAGAGCAAATGATAGAAGATAGGGAAAATTACAACGCCCGCCCATGATGTTTGGCGAAATTACACACCCTACCCACTAGGTTTTAAAAATAACTTTACCTATCCATGTGGTTTTCATAATTTTACATTCAGCAACTTTTTTAATATTTAATCAATTTAAAAAATGGTTAAATGTTGTTCAAAATTGATGCAATTTTACATGGACGATGCTAAGGTGTTATATTTTTGTTCAATGCCAAGTCCAAAGTTTTTTAAGGTCATATATGACCTGTGGGACCCAATGAAACATGAGACACGTTCATCGGGTCCCACGGATCATATATGAGCTTTAAAAACGTTGGATTTTACATTTTACCAAAATATAACACTTTAGTATCGTCCATGTAAAGTTTCATCAAATTTGGATATCATTTAACCATCTTTTAAGTTAATCAAATATTAGAAAAGTTGCTAGATGTAAAATTGTGGCAAAGTAGTTTTTAAAACCTCGTAGGTGGACTGTATAATTTTATCAAACGTTATGGGTGGGCGATGTAATTTTCCTTAGATAAAATGATATTCGACGGATCCGCGTCACGTTGAAATCACCACGCTGACTTTTTTTGGCTCATGGAATGTTTTTTTTTCCTTAACGCCATTTTTGAAATATAAGCTAAAACACGTTTTCGAAAAAAAAAAGCTAAAACATTTAAAAAAATTAAATTCTTGGTTATATGTAATCAAAGATTATTATATGTAAAAAATAAAAATAAAAATATGTATAATAAATAAGAAAAACTTGTACAACAAATAATTATATTGAAAATACTATTTTTATGTACAATATTTATTATATACACAGGTTTTATAGTTACAAGCTATCTTTGACTAAATATTTAATTGTTTAAAAAAATGAAGCGGCTGCTCGCTTATGCTCTCAGATAATTATAACAATATCAAAATTCTAAAATGACTTAGAAAATATGCTGGTGTTGACATCATTTAGTTTTATCTTGACATTTCTTTCTTTGTTTTCATCTACCATATTTTAGCAGCTAAAAAATGCTTTGCATAATCCTTGTAACAGTAAGAATATATAATAACAGGCATGTCTTCCTTAAGATGACAAAAAATACAATACGGCTCGTCTAGTTAGTACAACTACCTTTCAAACCTGAGGAAGCTTTGAATCGATTTTTCTTGGAAAAAAACAATATATATATTAGGGCCGGCTTTGAACTCGTTCAATCTGGGCGACGGAACAGGGCCCCCTAATTATGGAGCCCAATTTTTATTTATTCTTTTTAGAATTTTGTCATAAAAAAATTATATATGGGTCTAAATTTATCTTGAATGAAACATATTTTAACTTTATATTTGAAATATTCAAATATTGTAAATATAAATGCATAATTTAATAAAATAATTTTTTTATTTATATAATTTAATTTTATAAAGGGCCTCATTTTAGATTTTAGCACGGGGCCCTGAAAATTACCGAGACGGCCCTGTATATATATATATATAGATATAGATATTAAAAAAAAAAAGATGACTAGATTAGTGGATGCCAATGAACAAGGAGATATGCCATTCCCCTTGAAGCTGCTAAACTAGGCTAGATGTTAATTGGATTGATCAAGGTCAATTAATTGCATCTTGTAGCCGTAGATCATACGGACACCCAAAACTTGTTCTTACCTATAAAGTCAATAAAGGCGACTTACATAGCACTAAATGACACTTTCGGTAGTATCATCATAACTGTACTAGTACGCTATGCACATATCACATTTGAGACCAATTCCTTGTCTTCATTCAAATAGTTCGGTCAGGGTCATGGAAGTAGAATTAGTAATGGCGGACCTACTAATTTGTTTCTGGTTATCATCTTCATACAGCTAAGTAAGTGCTTGACCAGGCGTTACCAGAGCTAGCTTGCCACTAGTCAAGCAAAGAATAAGGTCGATGAAACCCTCTCTATAAATACCAAGCAAATATTATTGATAGGAAACTCATCACTTGAGATATTCATTCCCCCAAGCATACAATTAATACAACCAGCGATACTCTTAAGTCTTAATCCACATCCACGATGAACATAATACTCTTGGCTGCTATCCTTATTCTAGCTAGCTTCAATCCATCAGGTTCCTCTATCTCCATATCTATATCTGTTTCTGTATTTCATATTTTTCACGTAGTTTGTAATAAGAAGAAACCTTGTTCATTGCAGATGCACAAACAGGGGTCTGTTATGGAATGCTGGGAAACAACTTGCCATCTCAACAAGAGGTAGTATCCCTCTATAGGCAGAACAACATCAAAAGGATGCGGATCTATGGCCCAAACCAGGCTGTGTTTAATGCCCTTAGAGGCACCGACATACAGCTCATGCTCGACGTCTCCAACCCCGAACTCCGCTCCCTCGCCTCAAGCCAATCCTCCGCTGTCTCATGGGTCCGAAACAATGTACAGAGCAACCCTAATGTCAGGTACATTGTGGTTGGGAATGAAGTAAGGCCTGACAACGGTGGCACTTCACAATACACCTCATTTGTCTTACCCGCCATGCGGAACGTTAAGTCTGCTGTTGATCAGCTTAACCTCGGAGGCAGGGTCAAGGTGTCCACAGCTTTTGACATGGGTGTGATTGGCACACCCTTTCCACCCTCAGCAGGGGATTTTAAGGGTTCTATTGGATCGTACGTGAATCCGATTGTTCGGTTCTTGGCAAGTAACGGATCCCCCTTGATGATGAACATCTACCCTTACTTCTCTTATGCTGACAACTCCAACATCCGTCTTGACTATGCACTATTTACAGCACCTGGCACAGTAGTGACTGACAATGGAAGGCAATACCAAAATCTGTTTGATGCAATGGTGGACACGGTTTACTCGGCCCTTGAGAAGGCTGGAGCTGGGTCAGTGCCAATTGTGGTGTCCGAGACCGGATGGCCCACTGCTGGTGGTAGATCCACGAATGTGAACAATGCAAGGACTTACAACAATAACTTGATCAGGAATGTAAAGCGGGGAACTCCTAAGAGACCCGGGAGAGAGCTGTAGACTTACATCTTTGCGATGTTCGATGAGAACCAGAAGAATCCAGAGCTTGAGAAACATTGGGGCTTGTTTTCACCCAATAAGCAACCCAAATACCCCATCAGCTTTTAGTTCATCAACTCTTAAACTGTAACCTTCTCATCTAATAAATGGCCAGTATACTGTAATAGGCTTATAAGCAGTTGAAATAAGTTCCGCTGCATTGTTTAGAATAATACACTTGAACGTCAAATAAAGAAGAACCAGTTGGGGTAAAGTTGACCAAATGTATACACAGCGTTCATTGCTTGATTTCCGCCAATAGCAATCGCAGCTTTTTCATGAGCACTAGATATGAATTTGGCAAAATACCTAACCATGGACTTCCTCCGTACAACAGTTTCTCTAAAACGGTATTTCAGAAAAGTCTAGCCTAACAGATCGCTATGTAGCTAGCTAGTACAATAAAAATTTATTGTTGACGGCCAGGTCCAGAGAGGGGCGGGTCAGAAATAAATTGTTAGAGGGTTAATAATATGTTAACAAATTTTAATTTTAGCTATATAGATTAATGGTATGTAACAAAATGTTCAATCATTTAAATATATATTTTGATTCATATGTAAATTATGTAAATTTTCAAAGATATTCACTATTATGGAAGGAATAATATATTAAGAAATAAAAAATCACTATTATATAACATAAATATCAAACAAGAACAACCAAGTAAACCATGCAATGATAGCAAGTCTTCAAAACATGTACACTAATCCAAGAAAAATACTTCATCCTGTTTCAATTATAGAATACTTTTAGCTCTTGACAATTTCACTCTTTGCATTATAAATTGAAATATATTAAAAAGTAGAATGTGATAAACAAGACATGGGGTAGAGATGGAAATTATAGTATTTAAACATGGTAAAACATCTATCATTTTGAAAATAATGAAAAGACCTATCTATTGAGAATAAACACCCTAAAAAAATGTAGCATATACCAAAACTCGCTCTCTAATCGATAAGAAATTCTATATATTTTTCAAATTAGTAAACAAGCATTTATGGTAATCATCAAATATTAAGGAGTCAGGTGGAATCAATGAAAATGAGATACTACAGAAGTTTTATGCCACATGGCCTAATTTTGTAAAGTTACTAATATACTGTAAAAAATTCATTTAAAAAAATCATAAATACAATCATCTAGGAGAAAGTGCAAAAAGAATTTTATTAATGAAATCAACCATTGATATGAAAGTCCTTAAACAATCTAATTCGTAAGGAGAAACCAAAAATTAAGGACTTGCACTTAGTAAGGTGGCATTTGAATAGAAGTAATTAGATTAGAAACAACATAAAATACTAATATATTTACTTTGCATGATAATTATTTTTTATTATCTAAAATGTCATTATTTATTGTCATTATGAGTAATTTAACATATATATTTTTAATTTTTTTCTCAAAAGGTGAGGGGGCCAAGCCCCCCTAATGATATATGTGGCTCTGCCCTGGGTTTAGGAGTGACAATGGGCCAAGTTCAGGTTGTAAATTGGTTAAGGGTGAATTTGAACACTTGGCATAACACCGAAGTAAGTGAGAGACAAGACACACATATTAGAAAAAAGATTACGCCACCAATTCTATTGATAACTTGAAAAACTTCTACACGTGACAGGTTGAACAATCATTAGACATGTCTACAACCCTAGACTACAAGTTCAAATTCTCTCAACAAGGACACTCTAAAAACTCTCTTTTTGCGATAGACCCTACCTTTTTATGTGGTTTTGCATATATCTACATATAAAATGGAGGCGGCTAACTGCACTTCTAAATCTATACAAAATTTTATCTAAACTAACACTGGTGGAAAAAAGACTTAACTTACGCTCCATCAATCATGGTCAAAACCCAAATCGTGGTTGGCCGAAGTTAATTAATTATAGTTCGTTAGCTAAATGTGATTTATTGTGGGCGGGAGGATTGCGTACTTTTTCATTAAGTACTTTAAATTACGGTTATATGGACAACCGTAATTTAAAGTCCGTTGGCGTGCGCGCGGTTACACTTGATGATGTCGTTTTACCATCCGTACCTCACACGCGCATGTACAATTGAACGACGACGTTTTTCAATGGCGCGGGACTTTAGAGTACGGTTTGTGTATAAACCGTAATCTAAAGTCCGTATATTTCCGCGCGCCTAGAACATTTTACATGTTATATAAAAAATGATTTTTCTAGGTAAATGTTATGAGCCCAACAAACTACAACATATTTATAATTAAAACTAAACAATTGGTTAAAGAAATTTCTGAATAATGAATTTTTATGATCTATATAAAAAACATTGTTTGATTATGCTTATATGTTATTAAAAAAGTAGCTAATTATATTATTAAAGAATCACCTAATTATATTATTAAAACTAATAAATCATAGTATTTTATTAATAAATACATTAGCTAACCAAATATAATAAGGATGAGACTAACGGTCCAATGGTCGGGGCTACTAAGTTGTTCCCAATTTTCACTGGTTTGAAACTTAATATAGACCAAAAAAATTGGCGGGTGAAGATTTTTTAACAAAAGGGTTTTAAATTATGGCTATACATATAACCGTAACTTAAAGTCCTTTAATACAAATTTTTTTACGATTTTATCTCACAACGTATCTTTTCTTCACACACATTGATCTTTTCTCTATATTCTAACCTCTCGACTCACCACCGGTTTCACCGGCACACCACCACAGAGAACGGCTTCACCACCGCCTTCACCGCCCACCACCGACTTCGGTCCCCCCACCATCGAGTTCCCAACAACCGCTAGAACTTACTTTCCTAGTAATTTTTTGCTGTCTTTGCGAATAAAATGCATGCTCTTCGATTCTCAGCTACAATTCATTCAAGGTAAATTTGATTACATAAATGTATACTCTACATCCATACATTAAGTCTGAATCACTGGAGCTCTCACACACGGGGTAGAAATTTGAAGACTGTTCTGAAATATTTGTTTGAGCTAGTCTTCATTCACGGTAATTTGATACCCAAACTAGTGAAGAGTTGCGTTGTGTCTACTACTGTTTGGATTTTATTTGTTCTGTTCAGATATTAATGGTTGATTGAAATACCCCAAACTACTAAAACATGATTAAATGGTCTAATAATTATCTAATAAGACTAATAATCATAATAATACCATTGAGGAACAATCTAAGATCTCAACAAGGCAAAAACATCCCTTAAGATCGGTAAAGCCAAAAATGTGCTTTAAGAAATCATAGAGATTGTATGACCTCAGTTAGGATCCAAAATGGATTCCTATGTATTATAATTAATTAATGAACACAATAAAACCATTCTTAAATAAAAATAAGCTCAAAAACATGTTCAAACACAAATTGTGCTTTTAAACTCCTTAAAGCACGTTTTTGGAAAAAATTGACTTTCTAAGTGGGTTTCGAGTGGTGTTAGGGGCTGGATTACACCTTGTTATACTAATGTACTATAATGTGCCACATTAGAAGGTCTAATTCAAAGATTTAAAAAAAATTAGAAATATGGTACTAATTTGTGAATAGTAACTGAAAAAGTGCAATTTGAGTAATGTTGACTAAGCCAAGTTAAAGGTCAATACTTGACCCTCTTTGGACTATATTAGGGTGGCAGAATAAGAGGATGAGAGTTCCACCTTGCACTTTGATCAAAATATCTAGCAAAAGTGATTAATTATACTTTAATATTCCTTATATACTTTATCATTACTTAAAGCCAACCCAAGGCTTTCTCTTTCCTTCCAGCCAATTCACTGCCGTGTTCCAGCCTCCTTGAGCTCTCCATTGAAGTTCTTTGAGCTAACTCATAAGAAAATCAACTCCCACTTCTTAAGGTAATGGTTTATACCATATTTTAGCTCATTCTCTTCCTCTCTTCAAGAGCACCCTTATGAACTAACTTACATGCTCTTTCCATGGCTCAATATCAGTGAGTTGGTGTTGTAATGGAACTTCAAAACCGGTGGTGAGTGTTCTTGGCTCAAAATTAGCAAAGAATCACATTTTAAGGTAAAAATCAACCTTAAGCTCCTTGATTTTTGAAAAATTACTAGCTGCTTCCTTGAGTTTATATGCTCATTTTACTTCAGTTTCATGTAGAAGCAGTAGCTAGACCTTGTTCCCAGTGGTGGCCGAATTCAAGGGCAAGATTAACTCTTTAAGACATTTTTGTCTAGGTAAATTCCAAGATTTTCATGCCTTGTTATATCCGGTTTGTAACACCCCTACCATTAATACAATCATTACCGTCCAGTCTCCTCGTGCTTTCAGATTCACGAACGGATACATACATACATACGATGGGTGATACAATGCCGTTAACCACCCACGTGGCTAACAAGGCTACTACTACTGCTTACAGCATCGGTCTGATGGACCGGAATATCCGAGTGCTACACAATTACAATCTTCACTACAACTACTAATTAGGTATTACCACTTCCCATTCAATACAATACTCCATGAGTTCAATACATGCTAATACACCGAGTTTACTAAGATCCTTATACAAGTAGGATTCCTCCTTCAATTCCATACATACTCATTAAGAGTCTAACCACTACCCATTCCTCACAACTACTTACTTCCTAAGTACAAGGGGTGTGCTAATTAGTACACCTCTACATTCTACTACTACTATCCAAATGTAGTCACCGGTCTAAAAACGTTCCCCCGAAGGGGTCAGCTTTCGCTGAGCATGATAACCGCATACCCCGCGTACTAGTGAGGGTACGCCGACCACTTGGTCGAATACATGCGATTGATTTCATTCAAACATACATGTATACATGCTCTTATACACAATGTTACAATACATTACACAATGAATACATACATACACTTCAATGCATACTCATCAATACATATATGGTATACTATACAAACCATCAGATATGTTCTTACCTTTTCGAAATCCGCAATACACAATACATATACAGTACATACACAATACATACGCAATCCACCATACTTGTTAGCTCATGTTGGTCCACCCGGGTTAATCGGGTGGAGATTACTCTTTTACTCGTTCCACAGTACTTCGCATCCATACTCATACTCATACATACTTACTTACTTACTTACTTACTCTTACTCATGTTAAGTCGTCGGGACCTCCGGCCCGGGGACTACTCCGTCCCACCACCGGGATTTACTTGACTCACCAATCCGGGATGCTACCCATTTAAGGGATTTGGGCCGCGGACCAGTTTAAGAGTCAGGAATCGGATCCAACCTCTTGTGTCTCCTCATCCTCACGCGTGGCCGAAGCTATATCGGACTTCTCCTCATTCCAGTTTACTCACTTAAGTTAGGAGTTAGGTAGTTAGGAATTATCAGAAGTCATTCATACAAGCCACATACATAATTATGATGCTCAATACTCATTTATACGAAATATAATACGATACTTAAGTACAATACAAGATTCGAATACAATTCATCATCGTTCATATATTTCATGAATTATACAAACTCGTGCTCAAGTCAATAAATATCAAGCACAACATAGGTCAAGCACAGGTAAGTGCAATATAGTCCGATTCATGCATTTATCTTATTTAGGTGATCAAATAAGCACACAAATCGGGGTAACCAGATTAGGATACAGGGCATGAAGAAATCATACCGTTCACCGTCGTACTTGTATCCCAACGTTCCTCCGGTGTTCCCAAATCAAATTCCTATGATATACATACAATCGAATGATTAATCTAACTATCATTAACTTAATTCGATTACTCTTACGTTTCCTAACTCATACTGACTAAGTCTTTACCTTCTTTTCACTTATATTTCATTTACTTACCTTTCATTACTCATCCATGGTTTACTCACATATATATATATATATATATAGTACTAGTTATAATCCTATAGTTTTTTTTTGTAAGTTATGGGTCGTTCGACCCACCGTCCGACCCAAGCCCTGGGTCGGACCATTCCAGTAGTTTCGGTTCTGTTGTCTATGCTCTGTCCGACCCACATCCGACTCACCCTCTGGGTCGGACGGAGTCAGAAAGTTCGACGACGGAATTTTTGCCTGTCCGACCCACGTCGACTCACGGCCCTGGGTCGGACCGTTCCAGAAAGGTTTATTTTCGTTGCTTAACCCCGTCCGACCCACTGTCCGATCCAGGCTCTGGGTCGGACGGTAGCAGATTGTGCTACAAGCCTTATTTTTCCTTCCCAATTTCACCCATTGCTTCCCCAATCTTCCTACATACATCCTAACATGTTTTAGTACTATTTAAGCCCTCTAAATCACCTTAATTCATCCACCAAATCCTTTGCTAAATCCATTAATCATCTTACACATTTTCCTCCCTTCTCCACCAACACATGTAACAGTTTTTGTTACACTTATGCTACAGATTTTATAATTCAATTCTCTCATCCAATACTTCCTCAATCCTTGCCATTCTCTAGCATTCCAAATACTTTTCCAAGCCATTACATTACTTATACCCAAGTCCAACTCTCCTCTTACCAAATCTTGCCCACTAATTCTTCCTAGTTCTACAATACAATTTAATATCTTTGCTACAGATTTTGGTTCCTACCTCCTCCATACACAATTTCCTCTCCTAATACCATTTCCAAGGCCTTCAATGCATTGCCTCACCTCTTCAAGTCCAACACTCACTCCCTAGGTCATGTACATACGTTCTCCTAGTTCCTCCAATACCATTCAACAACTCTTGCTACAGATTTTACATTCTTTCATTCTCATACCCAAAACTACTACTCCATAGTTATTAAACATCTCTACTAACTCCCATACACCCTTGGTTTTCCTATTTACCAAGTCACCCATGCATGTCCATATTCCTACCAAAATTTCACCATACTTCACCTACATTTCTAACTTAACCATACACACATTTTCTCGCCAAGTTCATACCTATTCTAGCCACACCCTTACAAGGGTCCTACCAGCAATCAAGCAAATATAAATCCATCCTAATACACCAATACTCCATCAAACATCAATACTAATACTCATACACAACATACTTGGCTCCAAGGCCTACAATTCACATACTAATTCACAAATACTCAAACTTCCAATACTACAATACCAATACAAGATTTTGGGTTCTTTAGTTAGTTTCCCATTCCCATAGTCTAATGCATTAAATTAACATTAGTAAAGAGCTCTTACCTTGAGCTTATAATTCCTTCATTCCCTTTTCAATTCTCTTCTTCCTTTCTTCCTTGCCCAAATTGGCCACATTGGGAATGGAGTTGCCAAACTCCATTCCCATCACCCAAAGCACACAAAATATGTGTAATTAACATACTAACCCCTTAATTAATGCTAGTTCATAAAGATGTTTAGAACAAGATTTCTAGGGTTTACCTTTGGAGTGTCTTAGGAGGGATTTTAGCCCTTGGTTCAAGAAGGTGTTCTCATCACCATTGGAGGGTTGAAGCAAAACCCCAAAACAAGAGGAAAACAAGGTAAGAGAGAGAGACAAAAATCGGCCATACTAAGGAGATGGAGAAAAGTGAGGTCTTTCATGGAGATTTTTACCTTGTTGGAAAGAGGAGACTCCAAGCTCCATAATGGTGTGCTTTTCTCTTCAAATGGGGAAGACCCATGTAGATGAAGTTGCTCATTTTTGGATTTTGAAAAGAGAGAAGTGTAGAGGATGATGAGGGGATTACAAATATGTAATTATTTTTGTGATTGGAGCTCAAATGGAGGTAGAGCATGGGAGAGAAGTGAGAGTTTCCATTGGAGCTTCTTGAAGCTCTCCAAAATCACCCAACGAGGGAGAGAAGAGAGAGAAATCGGTGGAGGGGGAAGAGGAAAGAGAGAAGTGAGTGAGAAATGTGAGTGAGGTGAGAGGGAAGGGAATAAAGTAGTTTCTACTATTACTTTTTGCTTTGCTCTCTATTTACTTAGCTAGTTACATGTGGTGAGAGGGGTTAATTTAACCCATTAAAAACCGGCCCCCCTACAGTTACACTAGTTGGAGCGTTTTCGTCTTTTACAGAAAACACTCGTTATTTTACCCAGTTTAGGTACTATTCACTAACCGGGCTCGTTTTCTGGAATTTTCTTGCTTAATTATTTTTATTGGTTATTAAGCTTCCATAAATGCTTAATAATATTTATTTAATGACTTATAATTTTACGGGTTCGTTTGACCACTTAAAATCACGTTTTCGGGTTTTCTCGAAAAACGTGCGTTAACGCTCTATTAGCGTTTTAATACATTATTTGGATCCGTTTTCTTCGGGAGTCATTCCCAAATAATATTTAGGCCTTGTTAAGCCTTTAGAATCCATATATTACACTACCCGAGGTCTCATACCTCCTATGGTTATTTAACGCTTATTTAGCGTTTTCCGCTTTTAAGCGTTTCTTTATTTCTTTAGGATTTATTTTTTTTCCTCCCAATATTATTAAGCGTTATTAGGCTCTTAAATACGGATTAGGATAATTTTAAACCATATTTAAGGTCGGGGTATTTCACGGTTATTTACCATGGTTTTATGGTGACTTTGATGCTCTTTCATCTCTGGAAATTTAGGCTGAAAAACATTGTTAAGCCCTTGGAACTTTGAGGTAAAATCTAGTCTTTTAATGACTTAGAATTGTTCTTATGGTTGGTTCAGTTTTCAGAACCTAAATATATCATGTCTTGCTGTATAAACATGTTTAAGAGCGGTGGAAAATTCCTCCCAACCTGCCGTGGCCAAACAAGCCCTTAAAGATCAATTATATCAAGGTATAACACCTTAATCTTGTGTTTTAATACCTTGGGAGCTTGTATTAATTTGTGCCATGAGTGAACATAGCTAAATGGTCATTTTTTACTTCAAAAATGACTAGGAAATGTTATAGAAACTTTGGCTAAGTTAATTAAGTGAATTAATAACATAATTGTCAAATTTAAGACATTATGTGAAGTTTGGTAATTAATGAAGAATTTTGTGTGAGGGCCGAGAGTTTACAATGTTTTTGATGAAATTTTAAGTGTAATTTATATTACAAGTTCAAGGTTGTAATAAGGCCATGTCATTAGGCCATTTTTTGAAGTTTAAAAGATTAATTTAATTTATGCACTTAGCATAAGAATTGGGGTTAAACCGGTAATTGCGAAAAATATATAAAGTCGTGGGAAATTGTAGATGAAATTTGGGGTTAAAATGAATTTAAATAAAAAATTATAACATTTTATAAAGTTTCATGTCAAAATTGTAAATATAGGAAAGTTTAGGGTGTACCTTGGAATTACCAGAAATTCTGGGTACAAAATGAAGTTATAACGAACCTTGGTCTATTAGGAATTTTTAGGAATTTATTTGGTTAAATTTGTAGTTAGAATGAATTATATATGTATAATATATAGTTTTTATGTTATCGTTACATTTTGGATAACAAATGGGGTAGAAATGCAATAACCAAAAGTATGTGGGCTAGGAATGATATTTATAACCTTTTGGTGTAGTTTGGTGATTTTTAGAATAATATAAGAGGTTTTAATGAGAAATGTGTATATATATAGGTTTAATAACATTAGAAACTATATGTTATAAAAGGTGGCTAAAATGTAATTTTATAAATTTGTTGGGATTGGAAATTAAATTCTGGACAGAATGGGTCTACTAGGAATTTTCCAGCATTTATAACCACAGGTTATACAATTATAATGACATATATATATATATATATCATAATATAAAATATGTTATAAGTGTAACAATATAATAACATTTGGGGTTATTATGCAATTTCTGAAAGAATATGGGAAATTAATAAAAACCGACAGACTTGAGTGTTGTTTGGTATTTTATGACATACTATAACTATACGTTATAAATTGTATAATGATATAAATGTCATAATATATGTTATATAACTATAATGTAACATTAATAAATAATGTGGTGGTTTTGTAATAAAAGAAATAAAGGTGGCAGTTGCGGTAATATGGGTATTTAGAATTGAAAATCTATAATATGGTTTATAATGTTATAAGGGTTATAACATTTATAACATGGAAATATTCATTAAGGAAGAATTAATATATTATAAAGAAATACCATGTAATAAATGGTCCCATAATTATATATATATATATATATATATATATATATATGATATGGAGTGAATTATTTAGTATGGTTAAGTAACCATATAATATCACTAGTGGGTTGACATAAAGTGGAGAAATATGATTATAGACATTAATTAAAGATTGTTCTAAGATTTTAATTAGTATATGAAATAAGATGGATTATATAGTTCAAGGTATTTAATGAGAAATATATAAGTATGTAAGCTTGGATAAACTAACATTGGAGAAATAAATACTAAGGAGGGATGTATAATATATGATCGAATATATACATGCAATATAGTGTCAAACTATATAATATACAAGTGTATAATAATATACATGCGATAATGAATGTATAAGTTTATTTATATAATAAACGACAATCTTCCCATGCATGCGAGAGAACGTTTACGTAAAACTAATCCTGAATTAAACCGAAAACCCGAGAGACGTTATTAGCTAATAACGGGGAATGAATCAGGAGGGATTAGCGATGGTACGGGGTACCGTAGAGTAATGTTGTTATACGAGATGCTAATACGTAGTGTGATACGTATTATTAGATTGTTAGAGGCGTCTCGAGGAGCATCAGATTTAGCTTGATTCATACTCCACGGTCCTATTTTCCAGGTGCACGGTATGTTATTATGTGGCTTGATTGTCTCTAAGGATTTCCTCAGTTCAGACATTGTGTGAAAATCTGTGATAAGATTGAATGTCTGCTTGTGTGAATTAATATGCATGAATTGTATATTAATGTTGCTTTATTATTATTACGTTGTGCGATAACAGTACTGTTCATATATATGAACATATTTATAAAACGAACTAGCGGCTATGATGCTATCTTATATGTGTAATATAAGGAGCGTAAGAATAGTGTTGTAGCATTAGGAAGCAGCTCTTGTATCTAACACTAGATCCCAAGTCGATATACTTAGGATTGAACGAACGACCTTAGCCTGCTGTGTTAGGAAAATGGTAATGCGATGTGATGGTATAGATGAACAATCCAAGAGGATGTGGCTCTTGGTGTGAATTGTGATCAACTAATGATACTAGGAGGCCGTGTGAGTATCTGTAAGTATCAAGGGAAATTCCAGCGGACTACAGATGGTTTGTCGGTCGGAGACTCTACCGCTGGAGTGGCTACTGCCGTGGGTGACCCAGCATGAGATATGGGTATGAATATAGACGCGTCATTTTAACGAGATGTCGTCATAGGCATGAGACTAAACAATATACGAACAGCTAGATATCTCGTATTACTAGTGAGAATCATCTAAGGCTTTAAGGCCAAGACGAGCATAAACTAAAATTTATAACTCTCGTACTGTCTCGCTAGTTGTTTAGTATGCTTATAATATACTAATGTATGATATGTGAATAGCATGATTTATGTGGGGCATTTCCGGATTAGTTGAGTTGAGTCGTTGTACTCGTTTATGAATTATTGTGGATTGGTTAAGTTGAGTCGCTGTAGTATGTGAATATTATGTATTGGTGAGTTGCGTTGTACTCGTATGTGAATTATTATGTATTTGGTTGAGTTGAGTCGCTGTACTCGTATGTGAATTATTATGTATTTGGTTGAGTTGAGTCGTTGTAGTCGTATGTGAATTATTATGTATTTGATTGAGCTGAGTCGCTGTACTCGTATGTGAATTATTGTATATTTGGTTGAGCTGAGTCGTTGTACTCAAATGAGAATCATTATGTGTTTGGTTGAGTGGAGTCCTTGTACTCATATATGCGTTGTGGCGCATTTCAGTTAGTTTATTGTGGTGTGATATGTGAAGCTGGGGGCTTGTTTGTTATTTGAGTTTACTACAAAATTATTATTGCTTTACAGTTTTATATTAAACGACATGCATAAAAATGAACTACATGCTCTCGACCAATTAACTGGGGGTCTGAGGGGGCATGATAGTCATGTAGTAACATACTCAGCAGGGGCTGATTCCATACCATAAACAAACACTTTCAGGTATGCAGCTTCCAGTGTTGACAGAGAGCAGGACGCGGTAGGTAGCTAGTCACAGTTATTTAAATATGAACTGTTGTATTACGACCGAACGTAGAAATGTGTATAGGACTTGAATACTTAGAATGCTCACTATGATTGTATTTTCTATTGGAATGGAAAGTTAAGTTTATCTCTTATTGTCAGGGGGAAAATGTTTCGTATTGGATTGTTTAACTTGGAGACGTTACCACTCGTATGGGCGAGTGAGAACGGTAACACCGGAGTTTACGGTAGTTCGATAATGTTATATTACCGCTGTGATTTTATGTTAAGTACGACGTATTGGATGACGATTAGGAGTCGATTAGGTAGGGGTGTTACATTGATAATGTGCACAGTTCGACATTTTGATTAACAAACTGATTTAGGAATGCTAAAAAAGAAAGGGGATGCGGTCGAATTTTTCTAAGATTTGATTTGTATGGTTAATATTGATCGCGCACTGAATGAATGTCTTTGGAATTGTTTAGAAAATATAGGGTAATGGACTTAGCCAAAAACTTACTGCATATAAAGGTTTATAATGACCTAGTTATGTTTATAAATATTATAAGTTTTGGATAGGTTGAAATAAGGTTTCAACACATAAGTAGCAAGATTAAGTTATGTGGTTAAAATGCAATTTTTATGAAGTTGGAGGATAAGCTGGTACAGCCGTGGCTATTCAGTAACTAGGGGTCCTTAATGACCTTAATATATATATAATAGTATTAAGTTTGGAATGAGTTAGTTACGGTTAACGGAATTAAAATGACAAATATAAAGTTTTAGGGTGTTAATCTAATTGTATGAAAATCTGGGTCAAACCATGATTTTTAGTAGGAGATGAACACTTAGGAATAGGGGGGTCAAAAGGGGTGTCAAAATCGGGTGTCAGGTCGGGTTGAGCTCAACCCGAACCCGACCCGAAAATAGTTTAGGTCAACCCGAACCCAACCCGAACCCGGAGTGGGTTATATTTCTTCAACCCGAACCCGACCCATTTTTTCAAAATTTATTTTATTTTGAAAATTTTGATTTTTTAATAAATAAATATAATACTTTAATATTAATAATTATTATACTATATTTAATCATAAATCATAATTAAATATTATTTAGTCATAAATAATCATTAAACAATAATTAAAGTCATTAAATATAACATATTTTATATTTTTAATTAATTTTTGTTGGGTTACAGGTTAGCGGGTTCAACCCGAACCCGAAGCGGGTTTCAATATCCAACCCGAACCCAACCCGAAAATCTTTCGGGTCAAAAAATTCACCCCGAATCTGGTTTTTATGGGCCGTTTCTCGGTCGGATTTTGGGTTCGGGTCAAGATTGACATTCCTACTTAGGAACATTAATATAAATATTGGTGATTATGGGTGCTAAATTAATTATAATATTACAACTATAATTTTAGAGGAATTATAAATCTTAAAGTATTAAAATGAACAAAAGATTCATTAATGGGGTCAACATGTAATTAAATAATTATGGAGTGTCAAACAAGTATAAAAGCCGAATTGGGGGCTGATTGGTAAATTGAAATATTAAATTTTAATTTTAATAAGTTAAAGTACCTAAATGTAAATTAATAGTATAAAGTGGAGTAAATTTGTAAATTGTTATAAGTATGGTCAAGGGAGTGATTTGGTGGTCAACCTTGACCAATGTTGAGGTTTTGACCAAAATAAAATAAAAGGAGTAATTAACTTAGTGATTTAATAAAGTGTTAAGTTAAAAATGAAATTTACAAAACCACTTGGGGTGTTTGTATAATTTCAGAAAAAATAGGTGCTGGAATTGAATTATGAAGACCTAAGGGGTCTGTTCGGATTATTGGAGGAATTTAGGGTTAGATTTGGAGATTTAATAAATTAAGGATTATAATATATAGTTTTAGTATTTAAGTGTAACATTTATAAAACTTATGGAGTTAATATGTAAATAACTGAAAATTTGGGCTACAAACAATATTAGGATAGCCTAGGGGCTGTTTGGAAATTTAAGAAAAATATTTGGATAATTTTTGAAATTAAATAAGCTAGTATGCATAATATAAAGCTTTAGTATTAAATTGTAAGTTTATGAAATAAAGGGGGACAATATATAGTTAAAAGAGAGTTGTGGGTGAATAGAAGTAATCTGGGAAAGAATTAAGGTGTTGTTCGGATGTGTATGTGTGTATATTATGATGTTTGGAAACTTTAGGTTATAAATTAAATAAGGTTAGAAATGTAACAAATATAATGTTTGGGTGATTTTGTAAATAATCAAAAGTTAAAGGGGAAAAGATTATAAATACCGAAAGGATTATAGGTAGGTTTGGAATTAATAAACCTATGGGCCGATTGTATTATAAAGTTTAGAATGATATAATGTGTCATTATATCAAAGTATAGAAGAGTATGTTATAAAGGGATTAATATGGTATAAGTATACCTTATAAACAATCACATGAAAGAATGGGCTTAAGTTGGAAAAATTGGGAAGTATAATATATAGTTAGAAACCTATGATATAAGGAACTTGATAATGTATAAAATACATTGTGTAACATTAAGATAAATTCTTTAAAAGGGATATGTGTGTAAATGACTCAAGTAAATAAATGTATACTCCACATGGTATAATGAATTAATTCATTATGGGAACCTTATAATTCACATGGTGTGAATTTATTATATAAGGTGGAAGAAGATGTAACCTGATTGATTAATCATATAAGTTTAATGTGGAAAGAATTCTGGGTTGGAATATAATTATAAGTGTATAATTCGTAGTGGGTATATAAATATACAAAGTTGAAATATAACTTGGTCACAGAAAATATAGTGATGAACCATATACTCATATATCAATATGTCTGTGTGTGTGTACGTAAATATACCAATCAGAATAACCTGGATAAATATCATGGGATATTAGGAATTTAATCTCTAAGTAGTAAACATTATTACGCTACTAAATATTACACTCTTGCAACTATAGAGTATGACTGAATTGAATCCCGAGTTCAAATGAAGAACCCGAGCCAAACAAATAACCAGTTAAGGGGTTAATTACTGAGTAAGGGTTAGAACTTATTCTGGGATGATTAAATAGACTCAACACCTAGGTATTGATATTAGAGTTATGTATTCCAGAGATACGGGTTCGAGATACGAGCTTCAAAAGAGATAGATGATAAGCGTGATACGTCACACTAGCATTATTCAACGGTGAACGGTATGTTAATTGTGAGGTGTGAACATCCTGAGAGTTTCCTTGGGTCCAGACGTAGTGTGTTTACCTATAAGAGTGATATCTATGATTTATGCATGGACCATTGTAACACCCCTAATCCTAAACCTGTAACAACGTCGCAAGTCGTAGCATAATAAATAACAATTCACAGCGGAAAATAAAACTATCTACCTTGGTGTTACACGCCGTTACTCACCCTTGTGAGTAACAAGGCATCCTTACTCTTTCCAACAATACAACTCCTCACGTTGTGATGAGCAGATACTGAGCACTCTAATTATTACAAACCAAATCCAACTAAATAAGAAACCAACTGAATACGAAAACCTCCTTAATACAATACAAATAAAACCAAAGGTGTTTGTTGAAAACACATCAGCTACCCCCGTGTCCCGCACTCCGGCTTGAGTCTTCTTCAATAACCTGGAATGTTTGGCCCATTGAAGGGCTCAACAATCGAAATGCTGGTATGCTAAATGTAGTCTTAAATCATCTAGATTCCTTAAGTCGTTTTAGCCATCTTGATATTAGATTCTTTACATGAAATACCGGTTTACAATAACAACAGTAATAACTGTAAACATTAAACAATCACATAACAACTCACTTTTAAACATCAATGTACAATAGTACACAACACCAATAACCACACATCAATAATCCATAGCAATAACCAATAATCTCACATCAATAACAATAACCAATAATCACACATCAATAATCCAAACAAGATACGCGTATTAAACTGTACTTGTTAGTTGGCCACCTGGCCCTTATCCTTTAAACCAATCACTTAACTTTTTCCAATTAATTTCCACCTCAGGCGTCATGTCAAGACAACCCTTAATAATTTATCAATGGACGATAGTCCCCTGGGTTCCAATGGAACCGTTACCAGCTGACCTTATGGCCCTGGATAATATATTGACCGATCCGGTTGAACCTGTGCACCAACGGCAGTGCCATCCGCCATCCTCGAATGTGACTGATGGATTCCCTTGAGTGACTCCCCATTGAAGTCTCTCGTAGTGATCACGATGCGTAACCAGAAAGTCGAAACAGTCTGGATTCCTCTCTTTATAAGTTAGCTCTTTTTGTCAGTGACATAATAACCAATCCTTGAGTTAAGACTATAACAGTTGACCATCAGTTAGGTTCATTAATACCTAAAGATCAGTTAGTCTTGTTCCAGTTTAGATGTATAAACTTCCAGTGAAACACCCTTGAACAATTAATCACATAAAATCATAAACGCGAGAAGATTATCCGAAAATAACGCGTTATATAATTCAGACATAAAATAATATATGAACAATTAAATCTAGTATATACATGTCTGAAAGCGTGACAACGTTATATACTAATAAAGTCACGTACTTATAGAGGTACGAATACGAAAATACATGTACCTGACGTTACGACATTGTAACGTTGTAAATAAGTAATAATAACATCGCATACATCGTAACAAAAATAACAATATAATATATAGTCTTACATATATACATAAATAAATAAACATGTGTGTAGCTTATACAAAAAAAAGAGAGAGAAAAGGAGCAAATACGCTCTCGCTGAGGTTCGAACCCCGTACCTCTCGTATACCCCCTGAACGTCTTAACCAGTTGAGCTATGCTCGAATTCAGTAACTTATGCCACTGAATCAAAATTGGTATTGAATCTAATAAGGTAACTACAAAGAAAAGAATCAAATGTCTCTCTGTAGCAGTGCCGGTCTCTTCCTCCTTCTTCCTCGTTTCAGAACCCGATCAAAAAAAAAAAACGGAAACTATGATATTCAAGCTCAACGACAGAAGTGTTTTGTATATTCTAGTGCCCATAATTTCTCTTGTAACTTGGAATCACTCAGGCCTTACTCCCTTGCCTCTCCCTCGTGATACTCCTGCTCGATTAGAAAAAAAAAACCGAGAATCACAGACCAGTCCTCGGTAGCTCCATGGCGACAAGAATCCTGCTTCAGATTCTTAAGACTCCATGCCACTCCTTAACCTATGACTACCAAAAGTACTCTCTGCATCATCAACCAATTCAAACACAAAGGAAAAGAAAACAATAACAACAATGTTTTTGAACTGCCCGACAATCAAAAACACCAGAGGGTTGTCTTGACCTATGTTAAAACACTCAACCATCCAACAGGGACATCAAATTTTGTGTTCCTTCTCAAACACCTACGCACCAGTGTGCCCACTTCCCTGACTTCCACAAATTCCTCCATTGTCCTCTGTAACAGCAGCTCCACGTCAGTCAAACCATGCTCTTGTGTCGACTTCTGGCACTAGGGAATCAAATGGGAAGACAGCCATATTAATCCATCTATTATGCCCATACTCCCTAGGAACTTAGATCCATGAACACCGTTAGAGTGGGTTCTGATCTGTACTGAAACAAAAAAAAACGAAAGAACTACTGTCCACTAGCAACTGTCTAACCGTGTGCTTTTCAGTTTCCTCCGACTTCATCCCCCTGATTAATACCCTGGCTCAACTATTCTCCTCTTTCCCTTGCATGCTGTGCCAACCTCAACTCAGGTAAGCTCCTGCTGTTACTCATGCGTGTAGGTAAGCCCAGCTGGCAAGGCTGTTTCCTTTTTCTGTTTTCCTGTTCTTGTTTTCTGTCCTCTTGTTATTCCTGATTCCTCTCCTTCCTTTCTACCATATGATCAGTGATTCAAGTGCTATTGATCCCCAGCTGTGCAAGTCCTGGAGAAATCTCTGAAACAGATCTATAGGAAAAGAAACCAGCAAGGAAAAACTGAAACAGATCCTCCTTTTTTCTCTGGCTTGGGTCTGTCACAAACTGCCATTCATTTTCCTCTTCATGTACTACATGAAACTTCCTTGCAGTTCCTCTGGGCCTTGTTGAGAATTCCTTGAGTAAAAGCTGATCAAACGCTCCTGGAACACATAACCAGAAGGTGAGCACCTGAAACAATTTTCTCCCACCATTTCACCCACTATTTCTCGGTAATACCAAGTCTAACTTCTGAGGAATTTCACTCAGCTTACCGTCGGGTGGTCAAGGTGCAAGGAGTCCCACAGTGTGCCAATATCAACGAAGAGAGGCCGCTAAGATATTAAATTGGTGAGGTATTTCTAAACTAATCCCATGATCTGAAAACAAAGCAACCTGTTGCTAACAGAGAAATTGTTAGGATAAACTATATACAAAAGAACAAAATAATAAACTAATCCTACAACTCTACTACGGGTAGCAAAATAAAACCCGGTCGGAGTATAGTGTAAGTATATTACGACCGAGAGTATCGAACCCAAGGGACTTATAGAAAACTAGTCCTAATCCGGGCAAAAGCCTATTCTATAATAATAAGGGGGGAAATGTAAATGACACAATAATTAACTAAAACCTATCTAAATGCAAGGTTTAGGACTAAACCACCCTAAGTACCAACATGATCACGCAATGCAACTTCAAGACACGAACTTAACCAACCAACATGATTGCGCCGGACGTCCTGCCGGACACCAGATGCACGGCATATTCAAATTCTTGAATGTGCCGGACAGGAAGCACCCGACAGTGCATCCGGCATGTTCATATGGTGAAAACCACTCTCTTGCGTCGAACAAGAAACTCAAAACCCATTAACAAATCGAGCATATGTCATGCTACGAAATGAACAAGGAGATGAGGGAAGATGGATTAACTCACAATCTTTAATGCTAACCCTAAATTATAGGTGAAAACATCAAAGACCACTAAGATTTGTCTAACCTATCCTACTCTTGGGCTTTTCCCCCTCAAGTAGAATTTGCATAAAGAGAATGAGTGATCAACTAATTCCCTTGCCATAAGAACCAGAATCTTAATGAACGCTTGAATTTGTATTGAAATAATCATATTGTTTACATAGAAGGAATTCATCCCTAGCCAAAGCCTAACAAGGATTCCTACTTCACCATCCACTCAAATAAAGAAGGAATACATAAGGGAGAAGGAGATTGGTTATAGCCTTAACCCGAAAAGGAAATATTCTCTTCTTCTTGTGGATGGATCCGTAGAAAAGCCTTGGACACCAACACTTGGAATGAGGTGGAAATAAATCGTGGAATGGAGTGTAATATAATGTTGGAATGTCCCCATTGATGTAGACTCTCGGCCTATTTATAGGGCTTCAATATGTCTCTTGCCGGGCGTCGTGCCGGATCATCGGTAGCCGGTACACGTGGGAAATGTGCTTAACTGTTAACGGTTGAAACCGTCAATTCTGCGCGAAACAGTACATATGCCGGGTAGGATATACCCGGCTTCACACCCGGCAACGGTTGGAAATCACGTGGAACACATGTGCTGTCGTATGGTCAACCGAAGCGACTCTATACTCATGTCGGATAGAATTTACCCGGCATCGAATCCGGCAAGGCCTCTTTTCTGTTCTGTGTTCATGCCGTGTAGAACCAACCCGGCATCGAATCCGGCATCAAAGGAATTTCTGCCTAGAGATGCGTTCCTGGTATCTAAAACACATAAAACATATGACTGTGCAAATAATATACTTTAACGCACATAATCATAAATAACACATATATAACTTTATTTAGATAATTATAATACTAAATCTAGCACATAAAATATGATAAGTCTGCGACTTATCACCTGTCAAGTTCAGATGCTCAGTATTTCAAATTCTATAGTTTCTTCTTCTCTGTATAATCGAATTCAGAAACATTGTGAATGCTGTGTAGGTTGAATCTTGAGCTTAAAAGACTTACCAACACGTTAGGATAATTGTGAATGAACTAAGAAAAAAGAATCAGATTAAGAAACAGAAAGGAAAAGAGATAATGAGACAGAATAATGGAATGTTGGGTTATAATTTCAGTTCATGTACTTTGCGGTTTCAGTATAGTTTGCACCAGTGTTGACAACAGAGTTGTCCTAGGTTGTTTTGGGTTTAGAAGCTAGCTAGGACAATTTATTAGTGACTAAATAGTTTGAGGGAAGGAGAGTCAACTCGAGAACTAATAGAAAAAAAAGGAAGTTATCAGATTAAGTTTCGGTTCCAGTTTTCCTTCTCAGTTCCTATCATTCGGGTTAGGAAAATCATGTAGCTTAACTAGGTGACTTGAAGTCTGTCTCGGATCTAAAAAATTGACATAACACTAACTAAATAAATAGACTGTCTTGGGGTCAACAAGAAACAGATTCGAGAGCAAAAAAAAAAAATCAACAATAACAGAACAGAAGTATATCAGTTTCTTAGTTCAGTTTTTTTTCAGTTTTGGAATCTTCTTGTCCCAGTATAAACAGGTCTCTGTAGGATTAACCAGCTGTTTGGGATGGGTTGGAGTCTGAGATCTCGTCATACCATCTAAGTAAGAAGGGGAGTACCGGAGTCAAATCAGAAAATGGAAAGTTAGAAAAACAACAGAAAAGAAACAGAAGAAAGAACTATCAGTTTATGTTTTGATCTCTGAAAGCTTGCTTCTGTATAACTTGGTACAGGGAGTTTTTAAGGGGTTATAGTGGGAGTGTTAGGAGCTCAAAGTTTTACTAAATCATCTGACTAGATGTGATAACATTTTTGGGAAATAGAAAGTCCAAATTCGAGAGTAAAGAAAAATTAAGAGAAGTGAAAGTTATTAGATTTTGTTTCAAATTTCAATGTTGATTGGTGTGCTGTTTTGGGCAATGTGCCAGAAGAGATAAAAGGGGTTGTGTTGGGCTAATAATGAACTCAAAATAGGGCTAATACTTCTATCTAAGTTGCTGCACTCATTTGGAGGATTAGAAGTCAATTGATAGACTCACATAAGAAGATGAAGGAGGCACACCAATTCTGTTTTGGTTCAGAATTTCAAAAAAAAAACTGTTGTCTCTGTGTAATTAGTACAGGAGCTACATGGGTGTTTATTGGGTTGCTTCTAAGTATAAGATATAGCTAGAACTGTAATAAAATACCCAATTAAGTCACTAAAGCAGTTGGGGGAGATCAAGAAACAGATTGGATAACCGAAGAAAAATAACTGAAGAAGAAGATATCAGTTCCACATTTTCAGTTTACAGTTTCTACTGAGAACTTAAGTCTGTGTGATTCTGTTACAGAGAACTATAGAAGGTTGTATTGAGTAGTAAATGAGCCTAAAGCATTATAATGCACTTAAGTAAATCTGTAAGAACCGTGGGAAAAATAGAAAGACAAGTAACAGAAAAAAAAGCAGCAGTCCATGGGTTTTGTTCCAGTCAGTTCAGTGTTATATTTCAGTCTTCTAGTTCCTGTCTGGTAGGTGTCCATGCCACCCTAGGGTCTGTTCTTGAATGCTAAAACTGTATAACACACTAAATCACGTAAGGCAAGAAGTGGGAGGATCTGGAAGTCAAACCAGGAAACTAAGGAAAAGAGAGAGGAAATGATGTAGCAGTTTCTGTTTCAGTATTTTTTTTTCTGAAATCCTTGCCTCTGTGTAACCGAAATTCAGGTGGCATAGAAGTGTTGTATTAACCTGCTATTGAACCCAACACCTAGCTAATCAACCTAAGTAATTCTATACAAGAAAATTAAGTGGATTAGAAACTGGTAAATGAACTACAAGTGGAGTAAGGGAGGAGTATTACACTGACTTCAGTTTCAGATTTTGAGTAGTTGTTGTTTCTGTGCATTTGAGTACAGCAGTTGGATGAGTGTTTTTACTAGAGTAATTTTGAGTTTAAAACATTATTAACACCTATACCTAGTAGGGTAATGCTGAGGGAAGGAGTGAAACATTCGTTGAACTAAAGAATAACAAGAGACAAGAAGAAACATTTGGATTGTGGTTTCAGTTTTTCATTGACATTATAGTTTCTGTATAACTGTGTTACAAGGGTATTATAAGTGTGATTCCAGTTTAATAATGAACCCAAATGATAGCTAATCAATATAAGTAGGTTAATGAAACATGTGGAGAAGGTTAAACATCAATTACTACATTAAAAGTGAGGTTAGATAAGGTGTTACATGGGAAATGTGTTTCTGATTAGGAAACTTTTGGACTTCTGTATAAATGGGTGGTAGGGGTATTGTATGGTCTATATTATCATTATACAAGGGTTAAAACATTGCTCACCTATTTATCTAAGGAGGGAATACCCAATAGACAAGTTATATCTATTTTATATAAACTTGTTACATAATTAGCGCTTACAACGCTTTAAAACATAAGCTAGGGAAAAAGGGCTTAGTTAACGTGTAAAACAAGATGTGAATGTCCTAGGAGTAAGATAAGCCTAGAATTAATACATGGGAAGTTCTAAGGGTTAATATAAACTAAGCATTTAACAACACACCTAGGGAATAACACCCAATATAAAGTGCCATCACATGAAATAATAAACTGACACATTGTTTTAATTAACGCTAGGGCCATAGCGAACTCCGACCAGGACCCCGTGCGTGAGACAACTCGTACTTTCGAATAAGGTATGGACATGTGTGGTTCGTATGTTGCCGTGTTACACGGCTTGTTTGTTATGTGCCTTGTGTGAAAATGACCTTAAGATTAAAGCATGAAATTGAATTGCTTGCCCATCATGTTATATGATTGCTATATCATTGTTGTATATTATTTGCAAGCACACGGTAGTTTAGTCCCTACTCGTGTATGGAACTTGAGATGAACCACAATGAACTACGAAAACAACGAAAAATCTATGAAGGGGAACTCCTCTCTAACCATTGAGGACGTACCATGACACCCACTATGGTGTCTATTCATTAATGATAATGAAGAAGCAAATCTCAACTGCTGGAACATGAGAATAACCCGAAAAGATAACATCTCGGGCCACGCAGTATGGAATACTCGGGAGTTGGTATCTGCATCAGATCCTTCGCCCTTCTATGTGGAGCACATCCTGGAGCCTAGAGGTGACTCCGCTTTCTCGACCCTGGGTGTCGGGAATGGGGGAGTGACAAATTGGTGGAGCTTATCCTGGAGTCTAGAGGCGACTCCGCTTTCTTGGCACACGACGTCGGGAATGGGGGACTAGCTATGGAGGAGACGTCCTCCAACGTGCGGTGACAAGAGAACTCACAATTAATCCATAAAGAAGCAAAGAAAGATGGGCACCTATACTATATGGTCACGGGAACTAACCTACATCCCAGACCTGGTGCAAGATGAGAAAGAGAAATACACATGATGGAAACAAAGGAAAAAGAAATGAAAACACTCAATGGTGAATGATCCCACTATGAGGATCATCATTATTTGAATTCTCTTGTAAGCTCTACTTGTTTACATGCTTGAGAGGTGCTTGTTGTTATCCCTATACTCAACATGTTGGGTGTTGCTATGTTGATGTTGTATATGTGTGTTATTGTTTTACTATAGCATGCAAATTGGACTTAATCATATTCGACCAAGTAGTCGTGTAACCCGGCAACATGCGGGCTACACACGTTCATACTCAGCATAGTTTTGCTGAGTCCTTTATTTTTACAGGTATGAAGCTAGAACACAGGAGGGAGAGTAGGATGGGTGACTACCATAGGGGTAGTCCATATGGGCAAGACTTTTATGTAGTATGTTTTAATGTATGGGTTGTGACTATGTAACACTAAACCCCTGGTTGTATGTTTCGGTTTGTGTAATTTAAGTAAGAACTTATGATGTATACTCTCGGTACTTGGTTTGTACTTCCCGTTTGTACTTGGATTTGGTTATGGTTTTAATTCCAGTCATTCAAACCGTAGCTTGTTGTTGATAGTGTTGTGGTGTCAACCACGTGGGTGGTTGATGTCTGTGACACCCGGATGGAGTTGTAAATCCGCTGCTTAGACTTACCGTGATTTCGTTTGGCGCATCATTCGTACTGTTGTTCAGTTATTCGGGGGTGTTATAGAAAGTGGTATCGGAGCGTAGTTAGTTGCGCTCTAATGACTGGAACAGAGGAGTACCGAGAATAGGAAAACCTAAATTTGGGAAACGGGGTTAAGGGTTAGTAGTGTGAGGCACGCCTTTACTAATTTAAACCGCTGACAAGGGCGATACTAACTTGCAGTAAGTTCTTGTGAATGTTCTAAACTAACAATGACATTTTCAGATGTCTGGACGACGAGGTCGAGGACGAGGCCGTGGCCAAATGGAGCAAGATAGCATAGCTGCAGGGCAGACCATAGCTGAGATAGTAGCAGCAACCCTAGGTCACATGGGTTCCAGCCAGGAGCCCAGCAGGCACCACCGGCACCACAACCTCACCCACCCAGGGAGACAAACTGGGTGAAGAGCTTAGCAGACCTTCGACCAGCTGAGTTCCGAGGAGAGATGGACCCCACCTACCTAGAGAACTACATCAGCCTCCTAGAGACCGCCTTCGACACTTTGAATGTTCCGGCTGAGGCTAAGGTCAGACTCGCAGCCTATTACCTACGAGAGTCAGCAAGAGATTGGTGGAAGCTTGTGAAGAATACTCACTTAACTGACCCCACGTTTGGATGGGATGCTTACACTGCATTGCTGAGGGCTAAGTACTACCACGCCCACCTCCGGACCAAGAAGCGGGTTGAGCTAGACACTCTGAGACAGACCGAGGGGATGACAGTAGACAATTACTACTCGGCGTTCACTGCTCTACTTCGTGTACTTCCAGGCTTGGGATAATTCAGATGAGATCCTAGTGGAGGAGCGTTTCTATGGTGGACTGAATCACCGCATCAGATACGGCATGGGGCCCAGTCGATATGCCACGATCTAGGTTAAACTTGAACTATGAATTTAAATTGAGTATTATATTGTGAAGAGTTTACTAAACCCAACATTTGCACAGGCTGCTATCATGCAGCGTCCCAGGTTGAGATCACTGTCCAGATGCGGGATGAGGAGTTCGCGAAGAAAAGGAAGGCAAAAGGCGGTGACTCAGAGGACCGTAAACAGAAGGGTGCTGACAGGAGTAAGCGCTACCCGAACAGGAAGCGGGCGAGATACTATGGGGACAAGCCTACAGAGAGACTTCAGCTGAGCCACCCGGCTACGGCGACTAAGGCGTTCCGCTCCTACCCACCCAGGGTAAAACTAAACAGACTCTAACACTTAAATATCTTTACAATTATCATGACATGTTGTTGACTAACCAAGTAACCTGTGTAGGGATAGGAGCCGGTCCGAGCAAATGGACCGAGCGTCGATACATCTGTAGGCGATGCTCGAAGAAACACCCCGGAGTTGATTGCCAGGGCGAGCAGGTAGAGTGCTTTTACTGTAAGAAGCACGGGCACAGGGCCTTTGAGTGCTTCACGAATCCCGAGATCAAGAATTACACAGGCCCGGCTATAGTGCGAGAGGTGACCAGAGATCGGGACCCGAAGGCCAGCGTGGAGCCCAGCACACCCAGCCTACGCACGGAGCGGGATCCTGAGACTCCCAGAAGGCATCTACCTCGAGGCCAGGGAAGGCGGTCTTGCACATCATGGACCACACCGAGGGACCGGACACACCTACAGCTGCAGGTAAACTTGAAACCCTAAATGTTTGAAAAGCATGCCCAAATCCTTGTATGCCAAGCTGTATGACCATGCATGAAATTTGCTAGTAGATTACTAGTACCACTAAAGAACTAGATTATCTGTAAATGCAGTAGAAACCTTTGATATGTGCTTCCCGATAAATCCAACCCTCGAACCCGATGAGTACAGCCTTGAGAATCCCCACTACCCAAGCGAAACGTGCCAAGTGATCCAGCCCGGGATGATCCTATTACCAGGATACCTAACACCTGAAGCTCAAGTAGCCATTATTCGAAGATGTCTTAAGTTTGGAGTGGGACCAGGCGGGTTCTACACACCGACATACCCCGGAGGAAAGATGATGAACCTAAGAATGATGTGCCTAGGTAAGATTTGGAACCCATATACGAAGAGCTATCACACCGACGGAGCACCTGCACCACCAATTCCCGATGACTTTCTATCCCTAATTACGGCAACCCTACGCGTTGCACAAGCAACGCGAAGTACCACCAGTGCCCGACCTACAAGCCGACATCTGCATCATCAACTTCTACGAGAGGGAAGGCCGACTTGGATTACACCAAGACAAGGACGAGACGTAGGAGACCCTAGAGCAGGGGATACCCATAGTGTCTGTGTCCATCGGAGATGATGCTGAGTTCCTCTATGGTGAAGAAAAGAGGATTGACCGAGCTATGAAGATCTGGCTAAAATCCGGTTACGTGTTGATCATGGGCAGACCATCGAGAATGCTATACCACGGGATTAAGAGAATTAAGCCGAACACAGCACCCTCAACAGTGATAAACGCTACCCATATGAAGCCTGGATGACTAAACCTAACCTTTAGGAAATACTAAGCCATGTACCTTTTGTATTAAATGTGTAATGAAAATGAACATGTAATGTTAGAAAGATGAATAAAGAAGGTTGATTATCTACAACTCTTCTCGTACCATCACTAACTTTGCTTATAACCGTTATTTTGGGAATAGGTGTTGAACCCTGGAGAGAGGGTACCCTGAGCATTCTCACACAGGCTCAGGCCGGCGACAGCGGCCATATTATCACTGGTACTTTCCGATGAATGGAGTTCTAGCCTCAGTATTTGACTCCAGTGCGTCACACTCATTCGTATCCCCGACATTAGCCAAGCAGTTGCACCTAGAGCCCGTGGAGTTAGAAGACTTCAGTGTGACACTACCTTCTAAAGAAAGAGTTCGTTGTACCCGGTATTTCCGAGGAGCCACCATCAGAATCCGAGGGAGGATTTCCCATTAGATCTGATAGAGATCAGAGGACTGGGTTTTGACGTCATTGTGGGCATGAACTGGCTAGAGAAACACCGAGGTCGTATATGTGTGCCGAGCATAGATTACTGCTAAAGAGCCCGTCCGGCGTTACTGTGTCTTACCGACAGAACCCCCGATAGCCGTCTGTCAAAGTCATTTCAGCCATGACCATGGCCAAGGAGATTCAGAAGCAGCAGGAGGTGTACCTCTGTTATGTACAGGATACTCAGCAAGACCCAGAGTTTAATCCAGATGTACCCGTGGTTGGGGAGTTTCCAGACCTCTTCCCTAAGGAGCTTCCCGGTATGCCACCACCCCGAGAAGTCGAGTTCACTATTGACTTAGTACCCGGGACAGGACCTATTGCCAAAGCCCCGTACAGAATGGCCCGGAAGAGATGGCGGAGTTAAAGGAGTAATTGAAGGAGTTGTTGGATAAGGGATTCATACGCCCGAGCGTATCCCCTTGGGGTGCACCCGTACTGTTTGTCAAGAAGAAAGACGGTAGTCTCCGGTTGTGCATTGATTATCGAGAGCTGAATGCAGTGACAGTGAAGAACCGCTACCCTGTACCACGCATAGATGATCTGTTCGACCAGCTCAGAGGAGCGACAGTATTTTCGAAGATCGACCTTAGTTCAGGAAACCATCAAATCCCAGTGAAGGAGAGCAACATCGAAAAGACCGTATTCAGGGCCCGATACGGTCACTACAAATTCACAGTTATGCCGTTTGGACTGACTAATGCTCCAGCAAGGTTTATGGACTTGATGCATCGAGTTTTCATAGATCAGTTGGACAAGACAGTTGTGGTATTTATTGATGATATACTAGTTTATTCAAGAACCAAGGAAGAGCATCACCACCATCTCAGGTAAGTACTCGAGATTCTTAGAACCAACCAGCTGTACGCCAAATTTTCTAAGTGTGAATTCTGGTTAGATCAGGTAGCATTTCTTGGACATATCATTTCGGTTGCCGAGATAGCAGTGGATCCGGCTAAGGTGGAGGCAGTACGTACATGGCCGAGACCGAAGTCTGTGACAGATATACGAAGTTTCCTTGGTCTAGCAGGCTACTACCGACGGTTTGTTAAGGACTTCTCCCGCATCGCAAAACCTATAACAAACCTCATCAAGAAAGATACCCCTTTCACATGGACAGAAGACTATGAGGTAGTATTTCAGAAGTTGAAAGACGCATTGACCTCAGCTTCTATCCTCACAATTCCTGAAGGTACTGATGGATATGAAGTCTACTGTGATGCATCCGGTATGGGTATGGGATGTGTCCTCATGCAGCACGGGAAGGTTGTCGCCTATGCCTCCCGACAGCTGAAGAAGCACGAGGAGCACTACCCCACACATGATCTTGAGCTAGGAGCAGTCGTGTTTGCACTCAAAATTTGGCGCCATTATCTCTACGGTTCCCAGATCACCATCTACTCCGACCACAAAAGCTTGAAGTATGTATTCACCCAAAAGAACTGAATATGAGACAACGCAGATGGATGGAGTTCCTCAAAGACTATGATATTAATCTTCAGTATAAGGAAGGAAAATCCAATGTAGTTGCCGATGCACTTAGCCGCCGAGCTCACACATTGCATACACTCATGGCAGGCACCAGCCTAGTTGAAGAAGTGCATAATGCTCAGCAGAATGACAGAGTGATGGCTGATATTAGACGAAAGTTAATTGATGGCACGCTAGATAAGAAGAAGTATGACTACCGACTTCATGAGGATGGCCTGATTCGTGTGAATGGCAGATTATGTATTCCCCACGAGAGCGTAGAGCTCAAGGAGCGCATCATGAGAGAGTATCATTCTTCTACTACCTCTATTCACCCTGGAGCTTCAAAAATGTACAAAGACATGAAGCGATACTTTTGGTGGGTTGGCATGAAGAACGACGTCTTGAACTTCGTTATCAGATGCCTCACCTGTTAGAAAATAAAATTTGAACACCAAAAATCTGGAGTCACAGTGCAGCCAATGCCTATCCCAAAGTGGAAATTCTATGATCTATCGATGGATTTTGTAGTGGGACTGCCACCGACTCGAGGATGATTGAATATGATATGGGTGATTGTTGATCGCCTTACCAAGGTAGCAAGATTCATTCCAATGATGGGCACATGGAAGGTGTCGAAACTAGCCGAGCTTTTTGATAAGAAGATTTTAAGACACCATGGAGTGCCAAAGACCATAGTGTCAGATAGGGACACGAGATTCCTTTTGAGATACTGAAGAGCTTCACGAGAAGCATTAGGCACCGAGCTGAAGCTCAGCACTGCTTTTCACCCGTAGACCGATGGTCAGACAGAGAGAACCATTCAAACCCTAGAGGACATGCTCAGAGCATGTGCCTTAGATTTCCAGGGCAGCTGGTTGGATAAGTTGCACCTTATCGAGTTTGCATATAATAACAGTTATCACGCCTCAATCAAGATGCCACCTTTTCAGGCGTTATATGGTAGACCTTGCCGTACACCGTTGTGCTGGGATGATTTCAATGAAGCTTTTATCATAGGCCCAGACTATTTACAACAGGTTCAGGCTGAGGTTCAGCAGATCAGAAAGAACATAAAGGCCGCGCAGGATAGACAGAAAGCATATGCAGATAACAGACATCGAGACCTAGAGTTCGCCGTAGCCGACCAGGTGTTCTTACGAGTGTCACCGATGAAAGGAATTTCCAGGTTTCGACAAAAAGGAAAGTTGAGCCCGAAATTCGTAGGTCCCTACAGTATTAGGGAGTGTGTGGGCCCCGTTGCTTATTGACTTGATTTACCCTCAGAGTTGGGAAGAGTTCATGATATTTTCCACGTCTCTCAGCTCAAGAAATACATGCCTGATCCCTCACATGTACTACAGCCCGAGAGACTAGTCCTAGAGCCCACATTGAGATCAGTGGAGACCCCTCAAAGAATTCTGGACACTAAGACCCGGGAGACCCGGAACAAGTCAATTAGACTGGTGAAGGTGTTATGGTCAAACCAAGATATAGAGGAAGCCACATCAGAGTTGGAAGATAAGATGAGAGATATGTACCCCCCATCTTTTCACCGATACTTCAGTTTAGTGTAGGGTACGAGGGCGTACCCCTCTTTTAAGGGGGGTAAGCGCGTTTGTTTTGGATGTTTTTGCATGTGTCACTGTGTTGTAATCCTACAACCACATGTTGATGGTTGGTAGACTTGTGTGTGAGAATGTTATGCACGTACATGTACGCTCTGTATGAATGAATGTTGTGTGCCTTAGTTCACACTTTAGCATGTTATATGCTCTGTATGAATGAATGTTGGGTGCCTTGGTTTGCATCTTAGCATGTTATATGCATTGCTAGCATCTTGGTCTACTATGAGAACTTGTGTGAAGCCACTAATGTGGTAGGGTGCTTAGAAGCACTGGAATTATAATTATGGGACTTAATCCCTTGGTTATCGTGAATGAATGCGGGACTTGATTCCTAAGATTACGGGAGTGGAAAATACAAGTTAAGGAATTAAGACTTCGGGACGAAGTCTCTTTAAGGGGGGTAAGTTGAAACACCCCTGAACAATTAATCACATAAAATCATAAACGCGAGAAGATTATCCGAAAATAACGTGCTATATAATTCGGACATAAAATAATTTATGAACAATTAAATCTAGTATATACATGTCCGAAAGCGTGACAACGTTATATACTAATATAGTCACGTACTTATAGAGGTACGAATACGAAAATACATGTACCTGACGTTACGACATTGTAACGTTGTAAATAAGTAATAATAACGTCGCATAACATCGTAACAAAAATAATACAATATAATATATAGTCTTACATATATACATAAATAAATAAACATGTGTGTAGCTTATACAAAAAAAAGAGAGAAAATGAGCAAATACGCTCCCGCTGAGGTTCAAACCGCATACCTCTCGTATACCCCCTGAACATCTTAACCGGTTGAGCTATGCTCGAATTCGGTAACTTATGCCACTGAAGCAAAATTGGTATCGAATCTAATAAGGTAACTACAAAGAAAAGAATCAAATGTCTCTCTGTAGCAGTGCCGATCTCTTCCTCCTTCTTCCTCGTTTCAGAACCCGATAAAAAAAACAGAAACCATGATATTCAAGCTCAACGACAGAAGCGTTTTGTATATTCTAGTGCCCATGATTTCTCTTGTAACTTGGAATCACTCAGGCCTTACTCCCTCGCCTCTCCGTCGTGATACTCCTGCTCGATTAGAAAAAAAATCTAAGAACCACAGACCAGTCCTCGGTAGCTCTATGGCGACAAGAATCCTACTTCAGATTCTTGAGACTCCATGCCACTCCTTAACCTATGACTACCTAAAGTACTCTCTGCATCATCGACCAATTCAAACACAAAGGAAAAGAAAACAATAACAACAATGTTTTTGAACTGCCCGACAATCAGAAACACCAGAGGGTTGTCTTGACCTCTGTTTAAACACTCAACCATCCAACAGGGACATCAAATTTTGTGTTCCTTCTTAAACTCCTACGCACCAGTGTGCCCACTTCCCTGACTTCCATAAATTCCTCCATTGTCCTCTGTAACAGCAGCTCCACGTCAGTCAAACCATGCTCTTGTGTTGACTTCTAGCACTAGGGAATCAAATGGGAAGACAACCACATTAATCCATCTCTTATGCTCATACTCCCTAGGAACTTAGAGCCATGAACACTGTTAGAGTGGGTTATGATCTATACTGAAAAAAAAACGAAAGAACTACTGTCCACTAGCAACTGTCTAACCGTGTGCTTTTCAGTTTCCTCCGACTTCATCCCCCTGATTAATACCCTAGCTCAACTATTCTCCTCTTTCCCTCGCATGTCGTGCCAACCTCAACTCAGGTAAGCTCCTGTTGTTACTCATGCGTGTAGGTAAGCCCAGCTGGCAAGGCTGTTTCCTTTTTCTGTTTTCCTGTTCTTGTTTTTTGTCCTCCCGTTATTCCTGATTTCTCTCATTCCTTTCTACCACATGATCAGTGATTCAAGTGCTATTGATCACCAGCTGTGCAAGTCCTAGAGAAATCTCTGAAACAGATCTATAGGAAAAGAAACCAGCAAGGTAAAACTGAAACAATCCTCCTTTTTTCTCTGGCTTGGGTCTGTCGCAAACTGCCATTCATTGTCCTCTTCATGTACTACATGAAACTTCCTTGCAGTTCCTCTGTGCCTTGTTGAGAATTCCTTGAGTAAAAGCTGCTCAAACGCTCCTGGAACACATAACTAGAAGGTGAGCACCTGAAACAATTTTCCCCCACCATTTCACCCACTATTTCTCTGTAATACCAAGTCAAACTTCTGAGGAATTTCACTCAGCTTACCGTCGGGTGGTCAAGGTGCAGGGAGTCCCACAGTGTGCCAATATCAACAAAGAAAGGCCGCTAAGATATTAAATTGGTGAGCTATTTCTAAACTAATCCCATGATCTGAAAACAAAGCAACCTGTCAAGTTCAGATGCTGAGTATTTCAAATTCTGTAGTTTCTCCTTCTCTGTATAATCGAATTCAGAAACATTGTGAATGTTGTGTAGGTTGAATCTTGAGCTTAAAAGACTTACCAACACGTTAGGCTAAATGTGAATGAACTAAGGAAAAAGAATCAAATTAAGAAACAGAAAAGCAAAGAGATAATAAGACAGAATAATGGAATGTTGGGTTATAATTTCAGTTCATGTACTTTGCGGTTTCAGTATAGTTTGCACCAGTGTTGACAATAGAGTTGTCCTAGGTTGTTTTGGATTTAGAAGCTAGCTAGGACAATTTATTAGTGACTAAATAGTTTGAGGGAAGGAGAGTCAACTCGAGAACTAATCGAAAAAAAAGAAAGTTATCAAATTAAGTTTCGGTTCCAGTTTTCCTTCTCAGTTCCTATCATTCAGGTTAGGAAAATCATGTAGCTTAACTAGGTGACTTGAAGTCTGTCTCGGATCTATAAACTTGACATAACACTAACTAAATAAATAGACTGTCTTGGGGTCAACAAGAAACAGATTCGAGAACAAAAAAAAAAAAAGAAACACAATAACAGAACAGAAGTATATCAGTTTCTTAGTTCAGTTTTAGAATCTTCTTGTCCCAGTATAAACAGGTCTCTGTAGGATTAACCAGTTGTTTGGGATGGGTTGGAGTATGAGATCTCACCATACCATCTAAGTAAGAAGGGGAGTACCGGAGTCAAATCAAAAAATGGAAAGTTAGAAAAACAACAGAAAAGAAACAGAAGAAAGAACTATCAGTTTATGTTTTGCTCTCTGAAAGCTTGCTTCTGTATAACTTGGTACAGGGCGTTTTTAAGGGGTTATAGTGGGAGTGTTAGGAGCTCAAAGTTTACTAAATCATCTGACTAGATGTGATAACATTTTTGGGAAATAGAAAGTCCAAACTCGAGAGTAAAGAAAAATTAAGAGAAATGAAAGTTATCAGATTTTGTTTCAGATTTCAATGTTGATTGGTGTGTTGTTTTGGGCGATGTGCCAGAAGAGATAAACGGGGTTGTGTTGGGCTAATAATGAACTCAAAATAGGGCTAATACTTCTATCTAAGTTGCTGCACTCATTTGGAGGATTAGAAGTCAATTGATAGACTCACATAAGAAGATGAAGGAGGCACACCAATTCTGTTTTGGTTCAAAATTTAAAAAAAAAATGTCTCATGTGTGTGTGTAATTAGTACAGGAGCTACATGGGTGTTTATTGGGTTGCTTCTAAGTATAAGATATAGCTAGAACTGTAATAAAATACCCAATTAAGTCACTAAAGCAGTTGGGGGAGATCAAGAAATAGATTGGATAACCGAAGCAAAATAAATAATGAAGAAGAAGATATCAGTTCCACATTTTCAGTTTACAGTTTCTACTGAGAACTTAAGTCTGTGTGATTCTGTTACAGAGAACTATAGAAGGTTGTATTGAGTAGTAAATGAGCCTAAAGCATTATAATGCACTTAAGTAAATCTGTAAGCACCGTGGAAAAATAGAAAGACAAGTAACAGAAAAGAAAATGCAACAGTCCATGGGTTCTGTTCCAGTCAGTTCAGTGTTATATTTCAGTCTTCAAGTTCCTGTCAGGTAGGTGTCCATGCCACCCTAAGGTCTGTTCTTGAATGCTAAAATTGTATAACACACTAAATCACGTAAGGCAAGAAGTGGGAGGATCTGGAAGTCAAACCAGGAAACTGAGGAAAAGAGAGAGGAATGATGTAGCAGTTTCTGTTTCAGTTTTTTTTTCTGAAATCCTTGCCTCTGTGTAACCGAAATTCAGGTGGCATAGAAGTGTTGTATTAACCTGCTATTGAACCCAACACCTAGCTAATCAACCTAAGTAATTCTATACAAGAAAATTGAGTGGATTAGAAACTAGTAAATGAACTACAAGTGGAGTAAGGGAGGAGTATTACACTGACTTCAGTTTCAGATTTTGGGTAGTTGCTGTTTTTGTGCATTTGATTACAGCAGTTGGATGAGTGTTTTTACTAGGGTAATTTTGAGTTTAAAACATTATTAACACCTATACCTAGTAGGGTAATGCTGAGGGAAGGAGTGAAACATTCGTTGAACTAAAGAATAACAAGAGACAAGAAGAAACATTTGGATTGTGGTTTCAGTTTTTCATTGACATTATAGTTTCTGTATAACTGTGTTACAAGGGTATTATAAGTGTGATTCCAGTTTAATAATGATCCCAAATGATAGCTAATCAATATAAGTAGGTTAATGAAACATGTGGAGAAGGTTAAACATCAATTACTACATTAAAAGTGAGGTTAGATAAGGTGTTACATGGGAAATGTGTTTCTGATTAGGAAACTTTTGGACTTCTGTATAAATGGGTGTTAGGGTATTGTATGGTCTATATTATCATTATACAAGGGTTAAAACATTGCTCACCTATTTATCTAAGAAGGGAATACCCAATAGACAAGTTATATCTATTTTATATAAACTTGTTACATAATTAGAGCTTACAACGCTTTAAAACATAAGCTAGGGAAAAAGGGCTTAGTTAACGTGTAAAACAAGATGTGAATGTCCTAGGAGTAAGATAAGCCTAGAATTAATACATGGGAAGTTCTAAGGGTTAATATAAACTAAGCATTTAACAACACACCTAGGGAATAACACCCAATATAAAGTGTCATCACATGAAATAATAAACTGACACATTGTTTTAATTAACGCTAGGGCCGTAGCGAACTCTGACCAGGACCCCGTGCGTGAGACAACTTGTTGGGCAAAATAGTAGTTAAACTATCTTGCTAACTATGGGCAGTGAACCCAATATTGTAGTACAACAAGGTCGTATCCACAGAGACTTCGCAACTATCTAATTAATTATCCAGTTAGTAAATGTACAAAAAGATAAAAAAAAATGCATAAATAATAAACTGTAAATAAAAGGGGGTTTAGCTGGAGGCAAGCTTGATTTTTAGGACCAGTGCAGAAATAATAAAAACAGTAAAAAAAGTAAATGGATGGATGGAAAAAGGTATCCTAGGATAGCGGGGAAATTTCCTAAATTACTTAAACAATTCATAACCATGTCTCAATTATTTATTGTCTATGGAGTTAATAAGTGTCAGTTACGAACTCTTAGTCATAGCCTCAGTATTTTCCTGCTTAATCCGGAGTGTAAATACCAAGATTAATTCCTTTGTTGGTACCTTGACTATCTCAAAATCATATGTTGATAGTTACCAAATAAATGCAGTAGTTTGTCACGCTAAGCATTTAACAATATTTGCTGAAAGGAATTAAAACAAGTTTAATAAGTGAAACAGGTGATAAATATTTATTTAAGTACAGACATTAATTATAATCCTAATTTGCTCTTATTTGTCTGTTTAAGAATTTATCTTGTGGCCTTCCTAAATCATAGATAAGGACAACTCTTAATGAATTCAGTAGACTTTTTACAATCAGAAAAAGTCTAAAATCATTAATTAGCATTAAGCAAGAATTCTTTTAATAACAGCGATGGATTTTATCTGCTAATCAAGAAGATAATATCTAACGTTTGTCTTTCTTTGTGGTCTATTCTCAGATTTACAAAATCATTGAAATAATAGAAACCGTAAATGCATAAAAATGATCAGTTCTTAAGCATTTAATAATTTAGAGAGACAAAACAAATATTTATAAGCAAACTTGGTATTAATAACAAGTCTGAATTATTTGGGGTCAAACCCCATCCTAGGATACGAGTAAATTCACTCAGACATTAACAGTAATAAAAAGAAAGCAGAGATAGCTATTAATTTGGAGACTGCCGGCGGAGACTGGACTGCGATTCGCTTCTGCTCCAGCTCCCTTTTTTCTCTTCTTCGTATCGTGCTTCTGCTGTGTGGTGGAATGAAGAATAAAACTAAAATGGAGAAGTGGAGGATAAGAGGTGAATGGTGGTGGTCGTGGTCGATTGTCTGTAACGGTGGTCTAAGTCTAATTTGGATTCAGGAAGGGATCATTTATTTGAGCAGAGCAGCGTGGGTTTTATAGAAGAAAGGAAGGGGAAGAAGACAGAGGGAACACCGCGTGAGCAATTTCAGTAATGGATTGGGGGCGGCAGATCGCGTGAGTAACTGTCGGCAGGCACCTGATATTGCTGAAGAAGCAGTTCGACATGTCTGTAGGCGCCGCAAAGGAAGAAGCAACTTGGGGAAGACAGTCGGCGAAGAAGAAAACTGTCGCGTTAATTCTGGATCTGCGTCGTATTTACACACGTCCTCCCCATGTCCACGTTTGTGTCCAGCCATTTCTAGGCGGACAGCTCATGTCCACGTTTGTGTCCAGCCATTTCTAGGCGGACACATTTGCTCTTGTCCGGGTAAAGTTGGGCGGACACAAGCCACGTCCGGGTAAAGTTGGGCAGACACGTTTGTGTCCTACCCCTATCCACCCTTTGTTATGCGGTCAAGTCAAGGACAACACATGGACAACACACGGACGTGTGTTGTGTCCTACCCCTGTCCACCCTTTGTTATGCGGACAAGTCCAGGACAACAACACGGACAACACACAGACGTGTGTATTTGACTTGTGAATTTTGACCGGCTCTAGATTCTTCGTTTGGACTCCGTTTTTCGAGCCGTTTGCGTCTATGCGTTCGTCTCTTCGTGTACTTTGCTCCTAGCTTGGTTTTCCTCATGTTTAACTAATAAAGTTGTGAGATAATCAATAAAACATAAACTAGAGGAAAAACATACGATAAGTGAGAAATGAGCAAGAAAAGTGCTGATATAATATATGAAATACACCTATAAAACATGCTCATTTAGATACTTATCACACCCCCACACTTATCTTTTGCTTGTCCTCAAGCAAAACCATGTACCCAAGTAAGTAGGGAATGCTCAATACTAACAAATATTATTATGAAGGGTAGGATAAACAAGTGAACAGTACATGATCTTTAAACTTTTCGAGGAGTGTGATCCATCAACTGCTGCTGGCACAGGTGTACTCAGGGTAAAAATAAAAATTAGAGTTTCGGGGTATGATCTGGAGTACTTCAATGCTTCTTAACTAAGGTGACTTTGAGAACTTTTACCATGGCCACCTTCTCTCAAGAATGGGCATTGGGAGAAAACAAAAGGAAAAATAGATTATACATTTGTTTCACTTTTGCATAAGAGATGAGAAGATAATATGTAAGCATCAAGCTTTTGTATTTAAGAACACTCAACTCTCTTTGTTGGTTACCAATGGTGTCTCGCAAGTCCCTTATTTGTTTTTTTTTAATTTTATTTTGACAGAGAAGCACCCCTTAGCAATCCCTAAGAGAGAAGACAGAAGGAACCCCTGAGTAATAAAAATCCAACCATTGTAGATCATTTGGTCACACCGCATAAAAATGCTCCTCAAAAGTAATCAAAATTTTAAAATTTGTCCCATTTATACCATTTATCCCACAATTCATAACAGTATTTATTCTTAAAGAGAACAACCCACATATAAAGGGTCCACGATATTGAATTTGGACAAACGCAAGATTAGTAGAGAGATTAAGCATTTAAGCACAAAATGTCACTGAAAAGGGCATACTCCCCCACACTTAAATTGAACAATGTCCTCATTGTTCACCAGAAAAAACAAGGGAAAGGTTTCAGAAGACCTTTTGGTAAGCAGATAAAATAGAGAAACACAAAGGTCACAAATAAACATTTAAGTACATAAACGCTCCTCTGCAGATTTTATTTAAATAAAAGCATAATTAAAGAACTGGTACTCCTCTGATATTATTTTTGCTTGCGTTTATAGGAGTTCCCCCACACTTGAGCTTCAACCTCAAGTAGCGTAGCTTGGTTGCGGTGTAGACATGAAGTTGCACCTGCATAAGACACTAGAAGCAACCATACTACAAACGGGGTTAAGAGTTAGCAAAAACAAAATTTAAAGGGAACCTGAAAATTAAAAGAGCATAAAAACTTATAAAAGATAAGTACATCCGGGTTGCCTCCCGGGAAGCTGCCCTTCTTTAACGTCTTTGGCTAGACGCCTGCTTCGTTATCCTGGATCAAAAATATAAGTAGACAACAGCTCTGCCAGGAAGACGAAGTTGGCAGTAATTAAAAACAAACCACCTGGATCAAAACAAAACGTTACTTCGGCAAATATAATAGGAAAATGAATACTCCACAAAACCTGGGTTTGAGGAGGTACTGCCGGTAGCGTAGTTCTAACAGGAGACCAGGTGTGATTGGCTTTGCTTCCTCAAATTGGAAGATGTAAAAATCATTCTCTTGTTTGTTGAGGCTTATGGTAAGAGCCTTGATGGTAATCAACGTCAGAGGGAAGTGGCTCCTTGAAATTGATTACAGCACTCTCTTCTGATGGCTCGGAGGGAGGCGGTATCTCCTCCTTCTCAAGGTTGAGGATGTATCCACCCTTATCTTCTGGTAAAGCACGGTGAAGGAGGGGGAATAGTAGTTGACTTCAGAGGGAGGAAACTCCATGAAGTCCAAAGAGAAACTCTCTTCTGAGGAGTTATCTTCATAATCAAGCTGATGGTTGTTTGGTGATGGATTCTCTAATTTGAATAAGGGAGGAGGTGGAGAGTAGCTTATGTCCTCAGCAGGTTGTCCTCCTCGTGAACCACTTCATTCAGTTGTTGAACCGGTTGTTCCATGCGTTCGACCTGATCTAGCGTTCTTTGCCGGATCATTTCAGAGGTTGAGGTAAAATTTGCCATCATTTCCCTTAAAATGGTGTTGTCTCTCTCTATTGCAACCATAGGACAATGGGAACTTTCATGGTCTCCTCCACACTCTTGGCTCACAAAGATGGGGATAGGCTTGAGAGATGACTTGTAATCCTCCAAGAGAGCTCTCAATTCAGTATTGGGTCTGAACATTGGGGGCTTTCATGATACTCTCCGCACCTTTGACAGACACTCCATTGATTGTAGTTCTCTGCGCCATAGGGGTAACCATACCAACTTCCTGCTTGATCGTAGTGACCATCCATCAGAATTAAGTACCTTTAAAAACAAAACAAAATTTATACATAAAAGGGCAAATAACGGAAATAAAAGAAAAACTAAACAGATAATAAACCATATAGTTGGACCGAAGTCCCCGGCAACGGCGCCAAAAACTTGTTGGGCAAAATAGTAGTTAAACTATCTTGCTAAGTATGGGCAGTGAACCCAATCTTTGTAGTACAACAAGGTCGTATCCACAGAGACTTCGCAACTATCTAATTAATTATCCAGTTAGTAAATGTACAAAAAGATAAATAAAAGTGCATAAATAATAAACTGTAAATAAAAGGGGGTTTAGCCGGAGGCAAGCTTGATTTTTAGGACCAGTGCAGAAATAATAAAAACAGTAAAATAAAGTAAATGGATGGATGGAAAAAGTATCCTAGGATAGCGAGGGAATTTCCTAAATTACTTAAACAATTCATAACTATGTCTCAATTATTTATTGTCTATGGAGTTAATAAGTGTCAGTTACGAACTCTTAGTCATAGCCTCAGTATTTTCCTGCTCAATCCGGAGTGTAAATACCAAGATTAATTCCTTTGTTGGTACCTTGACTATCTCAAAATCATATGTTGATAGTTACCAAATAAATGCAGTAGTTTGTCATGCTAAGCATTTAACAATATTTGCTGAAAGGAATTAAAACAAGTTTAATAAGTGAAACAGGTGATAAATATTTATTTAAGTACAGACATTAATTATAATCCTAATTTGCTCTTATTTGTCTGTTTAAGAATTTATCTTGTGGCCTTCCTAAATCATAGATAAGGACAACTCTTAATTAATTCAGTAGACT
Source organism: Limonium bicolor (assembly GCA_023374045.1). Taxonomy (NCBI): domain Eukaryota; kingdom Viridiplantae; phylum Streptophyta; class Magnoliopsida; order Caryophyllales; family Plumbaginaceae; genus Limonium; species Limonium bicolor. The sequence continues at coordinate 25,787,925 of CM041776.1, forward strand.
TTTTACAATCAGAAAAGGTCTAAAATCATTAATTAGCATTAAGCAAGAATTCTTTTAATAACAGCGATGGATTTTATCTGCTAATCAAGGAGATAATATCTAACGTTTGTCTTTCTTTGTGGTCTATTCTCAGATTTACAAAATCATTGAAATAAGAGAAACCGTAAATGCATAAAAATGATCAGTTCTTAAGCATTTAATAATTTAGAGAGACAAAACAAATATTTATAAGCAAACTTGGTATTAATAATAAGTCTGAATTATTGGGGTCAAACCCCATCCTAGGATACGAGTAAATTCACTCAGACATTAACAGTAATAAAAAGAAAGCAGAGATAGCCATTAATTTGGAGACTGCCGGCGGAGACTGGACTGCGATTCGCTTCTGCTCCAGCTCCCTTTTTCTTCTCTTCTTCTTATCGTGCTTCTGCTGTGTGGTGGAATGAAGAATAAAACTAAAATGGAGAAGTGGAGGATAAGAGGTGAATGGTGGTGGTCGTGGTCGATTGTCTGTAACGGTGGTCTAAGTCTAATTGGATTCAGGAAGGGATCATTTATTTGAGCAGAGCAGCGTGGGTTTTATAGAAGAAAGGAAGGGGAAGAAGACAGAGGGAACACCGCGTGAGCAATTTCAGTAATGGATTGGGGGCGGCAGATCGCGTGAGTAACTGTCGGCAGGCACCTGATATTGCTGAAGAAGCAGTTCGACATGTCTGTAGGCGCCGCAAAGGAAGAAGCAACTTGGGGAAGACAGTCGGCGAAGAAGAAAACTGTCGCGTTAATTTCTGGATCTGCGTCGTATTTACACACGTCCTCCCCGTGTCCATGTTTGTGTCCAGCCATTTCTAGGCGGACAGCTCATGTCCACGTTTGTGTCCAGCCATTTCTAGGCGGACACATTTGCTCTTGTCCGGGTAAAGTTGGGCGGACACAAGCCACGTCCGGGTAAAGTTGGGCAGACACGTTTGTGTCCTACCCCTGTCCACCCTTTGTTATGCGGTCAAGTCAAGGACAACACATGGACAACACACGGACGTGTGTTGTGTCCTACCCCTGTCCACCCTTTGTTATGCGGACAAGTCAAGGACAACACACGGACAACACACAGACATGTGTATTTGACTCGTGAATTTTGACCGGCTCTAGATTCTTCGTTTGGACTCCGTTTTTCGAGCCGTTTGCGTCTATGCGTTCGTCGCTTCGTGTACTTTGCTCCTAGCTTGGTTTTCCTCATGTTTAACCAATAAAGTTGTGAGATAATCAATAAAACATAAACTAGAGGAAAAACATACGATAAGTGAGAAATGAGCAAGAAAAGTGCTGATATAATATATGAAATACACCTATAAAACATGCACATTTAGATACTTATCACACCCCCACACTTACCTTTTGCTTGTCCTCAAGCAAACCATGTACCCAAGTAAGTAGGGAATGCTCAATACTAACAAATATTATTATGAAGGGTAGGATAAACAAGTGAACAGTACATGATCCTTAAACTTTTCGAGGAGTGTGATCCATCAACTGCTGCTGGCACAGGTGTACTCAGGGTAAAAATAAAAATTAAGTTTCGGGGTATGATCCGGAGTACTTCAATGCTTCTTAACTAAGGTGACTTTGAGAACTTTTACCATGACCACCTTCTCTCAAGAATGGGCATTGAGGAGAAAACAAAAAAAATAGATTATACATTTGTTTCACTTTTGCATAAGAGATGAGAAGATAATATGTAAGCATCAAGCTTTTATTTAAGAACACTCAACTCTCTTTGTTGGTTACCAATGGTGTCTCGCAAGTCCCTTATTTGTTTTTTTTTTAATTTTATTTTGACAGAGAAGCACCCCTTAGCAATCCCTAAGAGAGAAGACAGAAGGAACCCCTGAGTAATAAAAATCCAACCATTGCAGATCATTTGGTCACACCGCATAAAAATGCTCCTCAAAAGTAATCAAAATTTTAAAATTTGTCCCATTTATACCATTTATCCCACAATTCATAACAGTATTTATTCTTAAAGAGAACAACCCACATATAAAGGGTCCACGATATTGAATTTGGACAAACGCAAGATTAGTAGAGAGATTAAGCATTTAAGCACAAAATGTCACTGAAAAGGGCATACTCGCCCACACTTAAATTGAACAATGTCCTCATTGTTCACCAGAAAAAACAAGGGAAAGGTTTTCAGAAGACCTTTTCGGTAAGCAGATAAAATAGAGAAAACACAAAGGTCACAAATAAACATTTAAGTACATAAACGCTCCTCTGCAGATTTTATTTAAATAAAAGCATAATTAAAGAAACTGGTACTCCCCTGATATTATTTTTGCTTGCGTTTATAGGAGTTCCCCCACACTTGAGCTTCAGCCTCAAGTAGCGTAGCTTGGTTGCGGTGTAGACATGAAGTTGCACCTGCATAAGACACTAGAAGCAACCATACTACAAACGGGGTTAAGTGTTAGCAAAAACAAAATTTAAAGGGAACCTGAAAATTAAAAGAGCATAAAAACTTATAAAGATAAGTACATCCGGGTTGCCTCCCGGGAAGCTGCCCTTCTTTAACGTCTTTGGCTAGACGCCTGCTTCGTTATCCTGGATCAAAAATATAAGTAGACAACAGCTCTGCCAGGAAAACGAAGTTGGCAGTAATTAAAAACAAACCACCTGGATCAAACAAAACGTTACTTCGGCAAATATAATAGGAAAATGAATACTCCATAAAACCTGGTGTTTGAGGAGGTACTGCCGGTAGCGTAGTTCTAACAGGAGACCAGGTGTGATTGGCTTTGCTTCCTCAAATTGGAAGATGTAAAAATCCTTCTCTTGTTGTTGAGGCTTATGGTAAGAGCCTTGATGGTAATCAACGTCAGAGGGAAGTGGCTCCTTGAAATTGATTACAGCACTCTCTTCTGATGGCTCGGAGGGAGGCGGTATCTCCTCCTTCTCAAGGTTGAGGATGTATCCACCCTTATCTTCTGGGTAAAGCACGGTGAAGGAGGGGAAATAGTAGTTGACTTCAGAGGGAGGAAACTCCATGAAGTCCAAAGAGAAACTCTCTTCTGAGGAGTTATCTTCATAATCAAGCTGATGGTTGTTTGGTGATGGATTCTCTAATTTGAATAAGGGAGGAGGTGGAGAGTAGCTTATGTCCTCAGCAGGTTGTTCCTCCTCGTGAACCACTTCATTCAGTTGTTGAACCGGTTGTTCCATGCGTTCGACCTGATCTAGCGTTCTTTGCCGGATCATTTCAGAGGTTGAGGTAAAATTTGCCATCATTTCCCTTAAAATGGCGTTGTCTCTCTCTATTGCAACCATAGGACAATGGGAACTTTCATGGTCTCCTCCACACTCTTGGCACACAAAGATGGGGATAGGCTTGAGAGATGACTTTTAATCCTCCAAGAGAGCTCTCAATTCAGTATTTGGGTCTGAACATTGGGGGCTTTCATGATACTCTCCGCACCTTTGACAGACACTCCATTGATTGTAGTTCTCTGCACCATAGGGTAACCATACCAACTTCCTGCTTGATCGTAGTGACCATCCATCAGAATTAAGTACCTTTAAAAACAAAACAAAAATTTATACATAAAAGAGGTAAATAACGGAAATAAAAGAAAAACTAAACAGATAATAAACCATATAGTTGGACCGAAGTCCCCGGCAACGGCGCCAAAAACTTGTTGGGCAAAATAGTAGTTAAACTATCTTGCTAAGTATGGGCAGTGAACCCAATCTTTGTAGTACAACAAGGTCGTATCCACAGAGACTTCGCAACTATCTAATTAATTATCCAGTTAGTAAATGTACAAAAAATAAATAAAAGTGCATAAATAATAAACTGTAAATAAAAGGGGGTTTAGCCGGAGGCAAGCTTGATTTTTAGGACCAGTGCAGAAATAATAAAAACAGTAAAATAAAGTAAATGGATGGATGGAAAAAGGTATCCTAGGATAGCGAGGGAATTTCCTAAATTACTTAAATAATTCATAACCATGTCTCAATTATTTATTGTCTATGGAGTTAATAAGTGTCAGTTACGAACTCTTAGTCATAGCCTCAGTATTTTCCTGCTCAATCCGGAGTGTAAATACCAAGATTAATTCCTTTGTTGGTACCTTGACTATCTTAAAATCATATGTTGATAGTTACCAAATAAATGCAGTAGTTTGTCACGCTAAGCATTTAACAATATTTGCTGAAAGGAATTAAAACAAGTTTAATAAGTGAAACAGGTGATAAATATTTATTTAAGTACAGACATTAATTATAATCCTAATTTGCTCTTATTTGTCTGTTTAAGAATTTATCTTGTGGCCTTCCAAAATCATAGATAAGGACAACTCTTAATTAATTCAGTAGACTTTTTACAATCAGAAAAGGTCTAAAATCATTAATTAGCATTAAGCAAGAATTCTTTTAATAACAGCGATGGATTTTATCTGCTAATCAAGGAGATAATATCTAACGTTTGTCTTTCTTTGTGGTCTATTCTCAGATTTACAAAATCATTGAAATAAGAGAAACCGTAAATGCATAAAAATGATCAGTTCTTAAGCATTTAATAATTTAGAGAGACAAAACAAATATTTATAAGCAAACTTGGTATTAATAATAAGTCTGAATTATTTGGGGTCAAACCCCATCCTAGGATACGAGTAAATTCACTCAGACATTAACAGTAATAAAAAGAAAGCAGAGATAGCCATTAATTTGGAGACTGCCGGCGGAGACTGGACTACGATTCGCTTCTGCTCCAGCTCCCTTTTCTTCTCTTCTTCTTATCGTGCTTCTGCTGTGTGGTGGAATGAAGAATAAAACTAAAATGGAGAAGTGGAGGATAAGAGGTGAATGGTGGTGGTCGTGGTCGATTGTCTGTAACGGTGGTCTAAGTCTAATTTGGATTCAGGAAGGGATCATTTATTTGAGCAGAGCAGCGTGGGTTTTATAGAAGAAAGGAAAGGGATGAAGACAGAGGGAACACCGCGTGAGCAATTTCAGTAATGGATTGGGGGCGGCAGATCGCGTGAGTAACTGTCGGCAGGCGCCTGTTATTGCTGAAGAAGCAGTTCGACATGTCTGTAGGCGCCGCAAAGGAAGAAGTAACTTGGGAAGACAGTCGGCGAAGAAGAAAACTGTCGCGTTAATTTCTGGATCTGCGTCGTATTTACACACGTCCTCCCCGTGTCCACGTTTGTGTCCAGCCATTTCTAGGCGGACACATTTGCTCTTGTCCGGGTAAAGTTGGCGGACACAAGCCACGTCCGGGTAAAGTTGGGCGGACACGTTTGTGTCCTACAACTGTCTACCCTTTGTTATGCGGTCAAGTCAAGGACAACACACGGACAACACACGGACGTGTGTTGTGTCCTACCCCTGTCCACCCTTTGTTATGCGGACAAGTCAAGGACAACACACGGACAACACACGGACGTGTGTATTTGACTTGCGAATTTTGACCGGCTCTAGATTCTTCGTTTGGACTCCGTTTTTCGAGCCGTTTGCGTCTATGCGTTCGTCTCTTCGTGTACTTTGCTCCTAGCTTGGTTTTCCTCATGTTTAACCAATAACGTTGTGAGATAATCAATAAAACATAAACTAGAGGAAAAACATACGATAAGTGAGAAATGAGCAAGAAAAGTGCTGATATAATATATGAAATACACCTATAAAACATGCTCATTTAGATACTTATCACAAATCGTACTTTCGAATAAGGTATGGACATGTGTGGTTCGTATGTTGCCGTGTTACATGGCTTGTTTGCTGTGTGCCTTGTGTGAAAATGACCTTAAGATTAAAGCATGAAATTGGATTGCTTGCCCATCATGTTATATGATTGTTATATCATTGTTGTATATTATTTGCGCTTTCATGGTAGTTTAGTCCCTTCTCGTGTATGGAACTTGAGATGAACCACAACGAACTACGAAAACTCTATGAAGGGGAACTCCTCTCTAACCATTGAGGACGTATCATGACACCCACTACGGTGTCTATTCATTAATGATAATGAAGAAGCAAATCTCAACTGCTGGAACATGAAAATAACCCGGGAAGACAACATCTTGGGCCGCGTGGTATGGAATACTCGGGAGTTGGTATCTGCATCAGATCCTTCGCCCTTCTATGTGGAGCACATCCTGGAGTCTAGAGGTGACTCCGCTTTCTCGACCCTGGGTGTCGGGAATGGGGGAGTGACAAATTGGTGGAGCTTATCCTGGAGTCTAGAGGCGACTCCGCTTTCTCGGCACACGACGTCGGAATAGGGGACTAGCTATGGAGGAGACGTCCTCCAACGTGCGGTGACAAGAGAACTCACAATTAATCCATAAAGAAGCAAAGAAAGATGGGCACCTATACTATATGGTCACGGGAACTAACCTACATCCCAGACCTGGTGCAAGATGAGAAAGAGAAATACACATGATGGAAACAAAGGAAAAAGAAATGGAAACACTCAACGTTGAATGATCCCACTGTGAGGATCATCATTATTTGAATTCTCTTGTAAGCTATACTTGTTTTACATGCTTGAGGTGCTTGTTGTTATCCTTATACTCAACATGTTGGGTGTTGCTATTTTGATGTTGTATATTGTGTTATTTTACTATAGCATGCAAATTGGACTTAATCATATTCGACCAAGTAGTCGTGTAGCCCGGCAACATGCGGGCTACACACGTTCATACTCAGCATAGTTTTGCTGAGTCCTTTATTTTTACAGGTATGAAGCTGGAAACAGGCGGAGAGTAGGCAGGGTGACTACCATAGGGGTAGTCCATATGGGCAAGACTTTTATGTAGTATGTTTTAATGTATGGGTTGTGACTATGTAACACTAAACCCCTGGTTGTATTTTTCCGTTTGTGTAATTTAAGTAAGAACTTATGATTCAGACTCTCGGTACTTGGTTTGTACTTCACGTTTGTACTTGGATTTGGTTATGGTTTTAATTCCAGTCATTCAGACCATAGCTTGTTGTTGATAGTGTTGTTGTGTCAACAACGTGGGTGGTTGACGTCTGTGACACCCGGATGGAGTTGTAAATCCGCTGCTTAGACTTACCGTGATTTCATTTGGCGCATCATTCATACTGCTGTTTGGTTATTCGAGGGTGTTACATCCAGTCATAAGACGTTCGCGTAAAAATACAACACAACAATGTTGAGCAATACACTATACAATATCATATACATAAAATCACAGATATCGCTCTTAAACAATTAACACATCATGTATGGACCTTAGGACATTCAGACCACACAATTAACATACCGTTCACCAAGTAATTGCTAGCTTAACAAATTCCTGTTCAGTAGTCCTTCCCGTACGCTTTATATTTACAAGCAATACCAGTTAATATTAATATAACCACTCACTAAATATTACAGTACTGAAATACCCCAAACCTTAATGTGCCAATTAATTGTGTAATTATGATTTTTGAAGGCTAAATAAGTCCTCAAGATCATTGGTGAAGAAATAGAAACCAAAAAGAAGAAGAAAATGCGTAAAAGTCACAGAACGTGAAAATGCGTATTTAATTATTTTAGGAGGTACATAACCTTCATTAGGGTTATAAATATATTTCTATACCCTAATTACACACTAAGAAATATGTGGGAAAAATTCCGGAAGAAAACGGATCCGAACAATGCGTTAAAACGCTAACGGAGTCTTAAGGCGCGTTTTTCGAGAAAACCTGAAAACGTGACTTTAAACAGTTAAATGACCCCGTAAAAATCATAGTTGATTATGTAACTATAATAAAATGTTAATGGGAGTTTAATAACCATTAAAATAAATGAAACAAGAGAATTCCGGAAAACGGTTCCGGGTAGTAAATAGTGTGAAACCGGGTAAATAAACGAGCGTTTTCTGTAAAAGACGAAAACCGCTCCAGTGTGTATACATTAGTGGGCCGGTTTTATTAATGTAGACAGCTCACTCACACATGACTAGTTAACTAACTAATTAAGTCAAAAGAGCCAAAATAACAAAAGGGTACAAATACCCTTTTTCCCCTCTCTCTCCTCCTTATTTTCTTTTTTCCCCTCTCTTCCTCTCCTTCCTCCTCTCTTTCTTCCCAGCCGGCTCCATCTCCTCCCAATTCACCGATTTCTCTCCTCCTTCTCCAATGGCTACTCCAACTTCAATGCCATGCCCAAGCTTCATACAAGCTCCAATCACAAAAATAATCACATATTCTTCTTCCTCTCATCCTCCTCTATCATCCTCTCTTTTTAAAATTCCAAAAGGATGAAGTTGACCTCCATGGTTTTTCCCCATTTGAAGAGAAAATGGCACCAATGTGGAGCTTGGAGTCTTCTCTTCTTCCTTCTAAGGTAAAATTTCCAAGAAAAAGTCATTTTTCCTTCATCTCTTGGTGTAATCGATTTTTCACCATTTTGATACCTTGTTTTCCTCCTTGTTTTTGAGCTCCAAATTAACCCTACAATGGTGGAGTAATCCCCTTCTTGATTCAAGGGTGAGAATCCCTCTTAAAAAGCTTCAAAAAGGTAAACCCTAACTTGTGTTCTAGCCCTTTGATTAAATTGAATAGATATTCTAAGGGTTAGGTAATTAATGGAGTATGTTTTTATGTTCTTGGATGTTGGGATGGAGTTTGGAAACTCCATGCCCTCTTAACCGATTTTGGAGAAGATGAGGAGCAGAGGAGGATTAAGGAGACTTGTGAAATTAAGGTAAGAAAAACTACCTTGAACCTTGTTCTTAATTGTTTTAGAGGTTGGGATGGGTAAACAAATTAATGAACCTAAAATTGTGGATTGAAACCTATGTTGAGAATGTGTTTAATTGATTTTAGAGAGGTTGTGAATTAATAGTTGAATTGAGGGCCTTAAGAGCCAAATGTTTTGAGTTTGTGATTGATATGGTGGTTATTGAGATTATGGTGATTATGTTGTTGTTGATGGAATTAGAGGATTTGTTATGTGCTGGTAGGACCTTGAAAGGGTGTGGCTAGATTAGGGATGAAAGGATGAGAATTGGTGTTGTGAAGATGAATGTATATATATTATGGGAGGTTATGGCAGATTTAGTAGAAAATGAGTGTTTGAGGATGGCTTGATGGATGAGGGAACTTAGGTGTTCAATGGGTGTGGTGTTGTTGAGGAGTGTGAAGTTATAAAAAACTACTTAACGGGAGTAAGTCATGAGCTTTAAACTTTAAACAATCAAGTTACCCCGATGTTAACGAAAGTAAATGGAATGTTATCAGTTATTCAAAGATTTGTCGAGGAACATGTGATGGCACATTAGAGTGAACCCCGGTGACAGGTATGGTTTTCTTGCAACTGTGTCCTACCGGATTACACCGGCTTGTATGCCAACTTGTTTTTCTGTGTGTTTGCCACCTTGCAAGATAAAGCATGAAATGAGTTTATAGTAATTCATTAATGTGGCGTAAATAATTCCGATACCGTTTAACCTTAATTTTGTGTTAAACCATAGCTAACCGACTCTAGGGTCACATAAGAGATCGGTATTCGGATTAAACGTCCCAACCTACGGGAACGTACTAACTACGGCTATCCGTGCCTTAGTTGTATATTGTGGATATGTGCGTTGTGTGTGGCCTTTGCTTAATGTATCGTTGATTAACGAATGTTGTTGTCCATGCTTGTCGAATGGGATGATACATCCCTTGAGTGTGATTAACTAAACTTGTAACACCAAAAGGTGTATGTATGTAATATGTTCCATAAAGGAACTTCTAACTAATATGTATATATTATGGGGGGTGAGGAATCCGGTCGTTCCGGTCGCGCGTGTTGTTTGGGAGTTGATGTATATATGTGAATTAACTCCCACTGTTATGTTAGGGTTGTTTTCCTTCTTGGATTTCAACCTCCCACTAGCTTAGCCAAGGCTTACCTACCCGACCTCCAATCGGGCTAGGGGGAAATTATGTGTAATGTTGTTAGGGTGTTGATGCCTATGTTCGCTTCGACCCCCTCTCTGTTATGTTATGGTTGTTTTTCCCTCTTGAATTACAACCACCCACAAGCTTAACCAAGGCTTACCTAACTCATCATTATTGGAGCTAGGGGGAAATTGTGTATGGTGCGATCGGTCCTATATTGAGGCCGCCACACCTAAGTGAAGTAAGTGTATGTATGGTGTGCTCGGGCTTATATTACCCCCGGCACATCCTAAGTAAAGTGTATGTTCTTTAAGAAAAATGGTAGTAAGTTTTGTGCATGATGTTGCGTGGAGTATGTTGCTATGTTGGTGTGTGATGTATGTTCGTGAATGTTTTATGTGTTTAGTTTTACCATGCATGTCTTAAATATAATCAACCGCATGCTAAGACGACAAATAGTTGTGCGTGGCCCGGTAGCATGCGGGCTGCGGGATTACCATACCAGCAAAGGTGCTGAGCCCCTGGGGGCCACCCTTTTCTCTTTCCTGTTTCAGGTACAAGGAACTGGAAGCCGTTCGAGAGTAGGACGGGGTAGTCGTTGTATGTGGGTAGTCATATAAATTGTGTATGTATTGTAGTGTAGTAAGACCGAAATTGTATCGGCGTTAGTTGGTAAATACTCGGTACAGTTGTAATGTAAGTGTATAATGATTGTTGGACATGGAACAGGATTAATGTGTAGTTGCTCGGGAGAGTTTAGTCCATCAGACCGGTACAATGTATGCATGTTAGCCTTGTTAGCCACGTGGGTGGTTAACGGCGTGTAGCACCCAAGAGTTAAGTGATGTTATGAGTTGTGATTTCCGCTGCAATGTGTTGTTAAGTGTGTTGTTGTAGTTGGGGTGTTACAAAAAGTGGTATCAGAGCGAAGTATCGCTCTGATGACTGAATTACCGAGCTTAGGAAGTACCGAGTTAGGAGTTAGGATTTAGTACTTTGGGTTAAGGGTTGAGTGATAGCGTGAGAGATACGCTAGTTAGGGATTACCAGTGAATACTGGAAACCTACAATATCCTTCCCGCCCTCCACAATCCCTGTTTTATAACTGGGGAAAGAACGCCAGAGAGATGAATGTCATCTCTTACTCGGGAGTACCCGGTCTGGCTGCTATTAAATATCTCTGTGAGTACGGAGAACCTGTCATACGGTAGATTCCAAAGAGTGGGAATCCCGGAGACTTTATCTACCTGAACAATGTTAACCGCATTAGTAGCGAAGAATGAAGAATCCTATGCATAGGAGAACAGAATTTCCGGCGACCTGGGTCGACATGCGGAGCAGTCGAGGACAACCAGCTTGCAGCGCACCAATCGTGCAACAGTGGAGAAGTGAAGTAATGAAACCCGAGGCGAGTGCCTACGGGATCACAAATGTTAACTAAAATACCAACTGATTAAGGAACTACAACGTGGTACCCAAACGAGAGACAAGTCTCAGTAACCACAAATGCGTGGAACGAGCTGCGAAGAAGTTATGATACTAAGCAAAAAGGGGTCTCCCAGAAAGGGAAACACCCTGGTTAAGGGTTGTCATGTGATGACAGTGAGAAGTACCCAGAAGATTGTTGTTAAGATTGTAAGATCAAGGTAAGGGCCAACGAGGCCACGGATGTCAGTGTGGATGAAAGCAATACCGCAACCAGTGTGTATTGAACCGATAGCCAGATTGCATGGCGCACTTGCCATGGCAAGTGCTGCTACAACAAGGTTGTGCGGGAGATTTTTAACAACTACAAAGTACTCAGTAAAGTACCATGAAGTTAAGTGAGAACGTCATAACCGCGGAAGGGCTTAGCAGCCTGACCTCTGTAATTGGGAATACACCAGTCAGCAAGAAGCTAGACTTGGTTAAGGCAAAGAAACGTTATGAAACCACGAGAATTTTTCTTTCAAACTTAGATTTATTTCCAAACTCTTTTTCAAAAACCAAATTTTCTTTCAAACCCAATTTATTTCTAACCTTCTTTTAACCCAAACCAAAGGACCTACACCGGCCTAAGTGCTACATGGTAGGTAAGTTGTACCCAGTTACTTTTGAATAACCGGACAGAAACCGGTAAACCCAAGAGTAGCAACCCGAGGCAATGGATGGAGTTTATAATAACATAATAGTGGATAAACTTTCCCTTGATTAAGTTGGGAAGCACGGAATGCATATTATCACAGGATAATATAAGGGAGTTGACAACAGAATACTTCACCTAGGCGTGTGACGGACACTACGAGTGTACCAACTGTAAGGTGGGACGACCGCACTCCGTTAGGAGCTTGTGGGCCTGACAGACCTTCTTATGGGTTAGTCGGGTAAGTAGCAATGTATTAGTAGGGTACCCCACATATGTATACGAGTAGAGTCGGGAACACGGGAAGTAGTCGACTCCAAACTACGGTCAGCAGTAAAAGTCAAACAAGAGCGATGGATTACCAAGAATGGTTGGATTAAAGGAACCCAGCTAAGTTAAGGAGACTAAAGGAATTAGTGAGTTTATTTCAAGGAAATGTTTAAGAGTCGGGAAGTGCAAAGGGCATTGATTGGTAAGTAAAGACATCGTATATGTCTCAAGAATCCTGAAGGATGAACGTAATAGCTGGAGTAAGTACCCAGCCTATATATGGCGAGGCAGATGCCTACTATGGACACGTTAATGTACAATGATCGGGATGGGACTCCCGGAATGATCACTTAGACTATTCGGAGATGTCAATCTCACTGGAGAGGATATTTAACCCAGCCAAGAACGCAAGGCTATGTAGTTAATTAAACATACCAATAAGTGCAAGCCAGATGTGATGGCATAACCTAGTGACACCCAGGAGCTGTCCTTAAAGGGGTGTTTGGATTGACAGTGGTTGAACGAAATAACGTGATGAAACGCAAGGGTTGAGACTGACACCCAGCTTAAGCGTAAGTCGTCAGGAGGAAGTCTGACATCCTTGAAGGGGCATCCCATGAAAGGAACCGTGATGCAACGGCCTGGTCATGGAGCCCAATACCACCTCTAAACCATGTAATATTGTTCAGAGAAGTAAATGTATGTGGACAGCCTACAGTGAGTAGAGCTAAAAGCAATAGGGCTTATGAGCCATAAATGGAATGTGTTAAGTAAATTTTATTGATTACGGAAGCTTATGTTATATGAGTAAATAAACGGATAACGAACCACTGCTTTAAGTGTGGGGATACCTCTTGATATTACGAGACCGCAACAGCGGTAGTTATGTGAACTAAGTTCAGGGAATGTGTTAAGAGTTGACCATGTTGTTACTACGAAAAGAAGTGTTCATACCAGTTGTGGAGATCGAAAGAGTAATACGTCTAATGGCAACCACCATAGGTGTGGGATGCTAAATGTGTAATGAACAACGCTCAAGGAGCATAAAGATTCAAAGAATAGCGTATTCAGCAATCAGCCAAACAATGGGCGAAACACAGTGTAATGGCGGAAACTAAAATAATAGTGGATGCAGTGTAAGTTGATGTTATGCAGCGAGAAAAGACCGTTGTATAAATATTGCCAAATAATAATATGGCAAATGAGACCAGTTATGAGTTAAAACCAGTGGAGATACAAGATAAGTGATGATAAACAGACTGGGCAATAAGCCAGGAGTCGCTACTAGGTGATAAGGGACACAGTATGAATTCCTACTGCAATCGCATAAGAGATTCACCGCCAGGAGGTTACGCCTCTGCACTCTGTATGACTGAGTGTTTTGGTATTGCACTTGCGGGTAATGATCGAGTGAGATAGCTAGGAAGTTTGGGGAGATGTTAATTGTGATAGAAGAACAAAGACTTATAATGTGATAAGACCGAGGCATAAGAAATGCAAGGTCGTACCAATGAAAGAATATTGGTACAGAACCAAGTGTGGAGACATGATTAAGAATAAGTGACTACAGTAGCACTACATGCCAAATACCGGTATGGAACATACCCCATTGTTGGGAATAACAGGGAGAGCTCTACACATTAGGTAGTAGCTCAACCTCAACCGACATTAAGTCGGAAGGAATCAAGTCAACCATTGTGGAATACATAGCAGTATACACAATATATTATCATGGAAGTGGATAGAAAGTTTTGAAACTCACCGAATTCGCTCACGGTAAGAAATACCACGCGTCGGTTGAGAACCCGTTATTACCAAGGTGAAGGTGATAATCGGAGATGTACAATACGGTAAGAATAACGTGGGGGCAAACTAAGCTCTAAAGTTATCAAGAGTTGCGCAGCAGAAACTAGTGAGCCAGCGATTCAAGTGTTGGATGTGTGTAGTGAATATGAATGAATGGTTAATTATTAACGCCTAGAAGCCCCCAGGCCAGAACCAAAACCGGTTAGGAGTTAAAATAAACTCTAGTGAGAATTCTTGGTTTAGGGACTGAACCACCAATATGGTTAAGATCCTCTAACCAGAACACATTGTATAACAGACCGCGTGGAGATAAAACACTTCACGATGGTAGAACATTTTTAACCAATGTTCAGTGATTGATTACGTGGGCGTAATCCCTTTTAAGGGGGGTAGAGCGCAAAACCGTTTGTGTGTTTTACCGTACAAGTGTACGTGAACTATGGTGTGCATAGCACAAAATGATTTGTTCTGGTGATTGGTGCGTGTGTTACATAAATATACGCATTCATTCATGGTTTAATTGTGGTAATTGCGCACAGAAGATGCGAATACCATCGTGATAAGTGTGTTATTTGGTTAACAGATGTGTGTGAAAGTACAAGTATAAGGGAGCAAAGAAACTCCCGGGGAATTAAAACCCCGACAGTATATGTTCATATGATACTAAATGTAATATTGTGTATTATATTTTGATAAAAAAATATATATAGATATATATTACATATATACAGTATCGTGACCTATGATGGGGTATGAAACCGATATAGAACCTAGTAAGAATTAAATTCCCTAGATGACTTGGATTAAGTTGAATTTGAGTGACGATTGATAGACAGAGTTCTATCCCTTGGAGATGTAATGATTATGACTAGATGGATTAAAAGATAGAAAATGTTCATGCTTGAATTAGTTGCTGTTTGAAATTGAAGTGGGAGGTGAAACTTGATTATCATGAGATCAAGGGAAGCCGAACACAAATTGGGGTGGAAAGATAGTTCAACACTGATGCTGATCACATCGGTTGGATGATTCTTGAAACTCCCTATAAGTGGTCACAAATAATCACATCAAGAATAAGATGCAGTTAGCAATAATTGGACTTGGAGTTGTATTGTGTTTCAAAAGAATTTTAAATTGGTGGTTTCAAATTTTCAATTGGTATTTTCAAGACTTCAAGTAATATTTCTAAGATTCTTAAGTGGTATTTTCAAAGGAAGGACTTCTCTTACTTGACCTAGTAAAAAGGATTTTCAATTGGTGCTTTCCAATAAAGGATTTCATTCTACTTAACCTCATATAGAGTATTTCGTATTACTTGCTCACGAGCTGAGGACGTATGAGCCTTTGTCTTCGGACCGGTGACATGAGAAGTATATTTTAAAGATGTATGTGATTGTTTTGATCTCCCAAAGGAACGGGGACCAGAAGGTGTCCATCGCGACCGGGTTCTACGGGATCACAGTGTATATGTACTCAACATGGGACTCGAGCCCATGAAGAGATGGAAAAGGTATTTCTGGTTGATATACATGCTAAGACATGTTGTGTGGTATATGTAATAAGTATTATTTTGACCTTGAGTCCTAATGTGGTTGAGTCCCGGAGGTGTTATGTTACCTAGACCTATGTGTCTAAAGGTTGTTATGTTATCACGACCTAAGTGTCTAAATGTTGTTATGTTACCCAGACCTAAGAGTCTAAGGGTTGTTATGTAAGTACGGATGTTGATAAGATACCCGAACCGTTGAGTTTGAGGTTATAATGTAAGTATGTTATGTTATGTATGGATGTGGATGTGTTATCCGGACCGTTAAGTCCGAGGTGGTGATGTAAAGTATGTTTGGGTATGGAAGTTTTATTTTACAAGTAATCCCTGTGTTCTAGTTCAAATGATGCCAGGGAAGTGTGAACTTCGAGGACGAAGTTCTTTTAAGGGGGTAGATTGAAATACCCCAAACCTTAATGTGCCAATTAATTGTGTAATTATGATTTTCGAAGGCTAAATAAGTCCTCAAGATCATTGGTGAAGAAATAGAAACCAAAAAGAAGAAGAAAATGCGTAAAAGTCACAAACGTGAAAATGCGTATTTAATTATTTTAGGAGGTACATAACCTTCATTAGGGTTATAAATATATTTCTATACCCTAATTACACACTAAGAAACATGTGGGAAAAATTCTGGAAGAAAACGGATCCGAACAATGCGTTAAAACGCTAACGGAGTCTTAAAGCGCGTTTTTCGAGAAAACCCGAAAACGTGACTTTAAACAGTTAAATGACCCCGTAAAAATCATAGTTGATTATGTAACTATAATAAAATGTTAATGGGAGTTAATAACCATTAAAATAAATGAAACAAGAGAATTCCGGAAAACGGTCCCGGGTAATAAATAGTGCGAAACCGGGTAAATAAACGAGCGTTTTCTGTAAAAGACGAAAACCGCTCCAGTGTGTATACATTAGTGGGCCGGTTTTATTAATGTAGACAGCTCACTCACACATGACTAGTTAACTAACTAATTAAGTCAAAAGAGCCAAAATAACAAAAGGGTACAAATACCCCTTTTCTCTCTCTCTCTCCTCCTTATTTTCTTTTTCCCCTCTCTTTCCTATCCTTCCTCTCTCTCTTTCTTCCCAGCCGGCTCCATCTCCTTCCCCAATTCACCGATTTCTCTCCTTCTCCAATGGCTACTCCAACTTCAATGCCATGCCCAAGCTTCATACAAGCTCCAATCACAAAAATAATCACATATTCTTCTTCCTCTCATCCTCCTCTATCATCCTCTCTTTTTCAAATTCCAAAAGGATGAAGTTGACCTCCATGGGTTTTCCCCATTTGAAGAGAAAATGGCACCAATGTGGAGCTTGGAGTCTCCTCTTCCTTCTAAGGTAAAATTTCCAAGAAAAAGTCATTTTTCCTTCATCTCTTGGTGTAATCGATTTTTCACCATTTTGATACCTTGTTTTCCTCCTTGTTTTTGAGCTCCAAATTAACCCTACAATGGTGGAGTAATCCCCTTCTTGATTCAAGGGTGAGAATCCCTCTTAAAAAGCTTCAAAAAGGTAAACCCTAACTTTGTGTTCTAGCCCTTTGATTAAATTGAGATATTCTAAGGGTTAGGTAATTAATGGAGTATGTTTTTATGTTCTTGGATGTTGGGATGGAGTTTGGAAACTCCATGCCCTCTTAACCGATTTGAGAGGAGAAGATGAGGAGCAAGAGGAGGATTAAGGAGACTTGTGAAATTAAGGTAAGAAAACTACCTTGAACCTTGTTCTTAATTGTTTTAGAGTTTGGGATGGGTAAACAAATTAATGAACCTAAAATTGTGGATTGAAACCTATGTTGAGAATGTGTTTAATTGATTTTAGAGAGGTTGTGAATTAATAGTTGAATTGAGGGCCTTAAGAGCCAAATGTTTTGAGTTTGTGATTGATATGGTGGTTATTGAGATTATGGTGATTATGTTGTTGTTGATGGAATTAGAGGATTTGTTATGTGCTGGTAGGACCCTTGAAAGGTGTGGCTAGATTAGGGATGAAAAGGATGAGAATTGGTGAAGATGAATGTATATATATTATGGGGAGGTTATGGCAAGATTCTAGTAGAAAATGAGTGTTTGAGGATGGCTTGATGGATGAGGGAACTTAGGTGTTCAATTGGGTTGTTGGTGTTGAGTAGTGTGGAGTGGTAGCCTTGTAATGATGGATGAATAATGGAGATAAGAGAGTGCAAAAGTTATAGCATAATGGTGCTTGGTAACTTGGAATTTCAAGGAAAAGAATGGGTATTTGTAACTTGTGAAGCAAGGAGTGAGTGTAGGTTCTTAGGAGTGCAATTCTGGGTGGAAATTGCCTCTGTTAGCTGAGTTTTCTGGCACGTTCGAACTTCCGTCCGAACTTGGAAGTTCGGACATGCCCCGTTGCAATTAAATTTTCTGAGTTTTAAGTTGCGTCCGAACTTCCGTCCGAACTTGGAAGTTCGGACACTTGAAAATTTTTCCTTGGTTATTTTGCTTCGACTTGTGTCCGAACTTCGAAGCTCGGACACAAGTTCGGACGCTTGGAAAGTTTTTCTCAGATTTGCTTCGACTTGTGTCCGAACTTTGAAGCTCGGACACAAGTTCGGACAGTTGGAACTTTCCTTTGATTTTGCTTCGACTTGTGTCCGAACTTCGAAGCTCAGACACAAGTTCGGACATTCAGTCATTCAGTTTTCGAGTCTCGACTTGCGTCCGAACTTCGGAAGCTCGGACACAAGTTCGGACATAGTGCAGTTTTGACCAAAAACCTTGTTTAAAATTAGAAAATGATATCCAATGATGGGGATTGATGAGTAATGATGTTATAAGGTTGTTAAAGACATGTTAAGTGAGTTATAATGGCAATTGAGTGGGTGGAAAGTTGTAATAAAAAAAATGTGAAAGTAAAACAAGTTAAAAATGTGAAGTTATAAAACTACTTAACGGGAGTAAGTCATGAGCTTTAAACTTTAAACAATCAAGTTACCCCGATGTTAACGAAAGTAAATGGAATGTTATCAGTTGTTCAAAGATTTGTCGAGGAACATGTGATGGCACGTTAGAGTGAACCCCCGGTGACAGGTATGGTTTCTTGCAACCTGTGTCCTACCGGATTACACCGGCTTGTATGCCAACTTGTTTTTCTGTGTGTTTGCCACCTTGCAAGATAAAGCATGAAATGAGTTTATAGTAATTCATTAATGTGGCGTAAATAATTCCGATACCGTTTAACCTTAATTTGTGTTAAACCATAGCTAACCGACTCTAGGGTCACATAAGAGATCGGTATTCGGATTAAACGTCCCAACCTACGGGAACGTACTAACTACGGCTATCCGTGCCTTAGTTGTATATTGTGGATATGTGTGTGTGTGTGGCCTTTGCTTAATGTATCGTTGATTAACGAATGTTGTTGTCCATGCTTGTCGAATGGGATGATACATCCCTTGAGTGTGATTAACTAAACTTGTAACACCAAAAGGTGTATGTATGTAATATGTTCCATAAAGGAACTTCTAACTAATATGTATATATTATGGGGGTGAGGAATCCGGTCGTTCCGGTCGCGCGTGTTGTTTGGGAGTTGATGTATATATGTGAATTAACTCCCACTTTGTTATGTTAGGGTTGTTTTCCTTCTTGGATTTCAACCTCCCACTAGCTTAGCCAAGGCTTACCTACCCGACCTCCAATCGGGCTAGGGGGAAATTATGTGTAATGTTGTTAGGGTGTTGATGCCTATGTTCGCTTCGACCCCCTCTCTGTTATGTTATGGTTGTTTTTCCCTCTTGAATTACAACCACCCACAAGCTTAATCAAGGCTTACCTAACTCATCATTATTGGAGCTAGGGGGAAATTGTGTATGGTGCGATCGGTCCTATATTGAGGCCGCCACACCTAAGTGAAGTAAGTGTATGTATGGTGTGCTCGGGCTTATATTACCCCGGCACATCCTAAGTAAAGTGTATGTTCTTTAAGAAAATTGGTAGTAAGTTTTGTGCATGATGTTGCGTGGAGTATGTTGCTATGTTGGTGTGTGATGTATGTTCGTGAATGTTTTATGTGTTTAGTTTTACCATGCATGTCTTTAAATATAATCAACCGCATGCTAAGACGACAAATAGTTGTGCGTGGCCCGGTAGCATGCGGGCTGCGGGATTACCATACCAGCAAAGGTGCTGAGCCCCCTGGGGGCCACCCTTTCTTCTCTTTCCTATTTCAGGTACAAGGAACTGGAAGCCGTTCGAGGTAGGACGGGGTAGTCGTTGTACGTGGGTAGTCATATAAATTGTGTATGTATTGTAGGTGTAGTAAGACCGAAATTGTATCGGCGTTAGTTGGTAAATACTCGGTACAGTTGTAATGTAAGTGTATAATGATTGTTGGACATGGAACGGGATTAATGTGTAGTTGCTCGGGAGTTTAGTCCATCAGACCGGTACAATGTATGCATGTTAGCCTTGTTAGCCACGTGGGTGGTTAACGGCGTGTAGCACCCAAGAGTTAAGTGATGTTATGAGTTGTGATTTCCGCTGCAATGTGTTGTTAAGTGTTTGTTGTAGTTGTTGGGTGTTACAATAGAGGGGAGTTAAGCTTGAAGCGATAGTTGTACTATACTCGGTAGAGTACTCAATCACCCAGTCTAGAAAGAGAGTACTACGAGTGACCTTATTACCTTTTGAAGCCGAGAGAATAATCAGTCTTGGGAAGGGAGCTGAACAGCAGGGAGAAATCGCTTGCAAAATCGCCTTGCCGAGCACGATATTCTTTGGGAGTGAAAGTAAAGCGTGCCATTGTTAAGAGGGTTCTAGTAGAACTAGTTTGTGCTTGATATCAGATGCTCCCCTGATTGAATGATGGCCCAGAACGGAAAACCTCACTTTTTTTCCTAAATATTATTACCAATGTGCTTGTGATTTTTAAGTGGTGGGAAATTGTTGACGACAATTGCTAGTCCCTTTTCCTTCCTTTAGTTTGTGCATCTCAAGCATCGTAAATGTTCACTCAAATGCATTATTTATGTTTTGACACAACATCTTGTGATAATGAATCTACTAACATTTAGTGTGAAAGTAATTGTTATGAGCGATTGAGTTAGCCACTCATTATAATACCTTGGTTTCCTCCAATTCATAAAACTTACAATAATAACAAAACTCACAGTAAAGATAAAATCTAATTGGGGATTAGAGGTACACTCACCCAAGTGAGTGCTAAGGCTAAGCAACTCATAAAAACAAACTTTATCTATTAACAAAAAAAAACTACTTATTAAACTTAGTGAAGTATCTCCAACAATAACTCTAAAATTAGGTTCAAAATTAGAAACTATAAAGCACCTGAAGTGTCACATGCGAGTCCTGATTTTCAACCTTATTCCATTTAGTCTAGTGTTTAGGATCTATTCAGGTTATATGTCCAACTTTTAACCTAAGTTTAAAAACTTATAAAACAATAACTATCAAACCTAGATTGGCTCACTGGAACATATTTATGAGTTGTCATCAAGTTTTAACCTATATAAACTAGGAAAGGTAAGAGATTGGGATTGAGAGCTTGACATGTAGATTTTTAGGGTTCAATTACTTTTGTAACCCATTGTTGAAGTATAATATGTGTTGAACATTTAGATTAACTCTTTAGAGGAGAGATGGTTATGAGATGTGTGAGTTACGATCAATGATAACGAAAAAGACATATAAGTTTACGTGGTCCGATTTTGAATGATCTAGTCCGTTGGGGTTAACAGAGGTTCTTAGTAGTATTGAAAGGATATGAGAGAGGAGGGAGAGTACATATGTGAGCATGTGGTGTTGAACGCATGCGTCCCCATTTTTCTAATGGGGAATGTGCTACTATTTATAGGGAAAAGGCAAGAAGGCTGGCTCGATCTTCCAGCTTGCCTCCAATCTTCTAGTGTGGTTGATGATGTGGGATATCCCTTCGTGGAATGAGGATGGCACTGTTTGGAGGAAGCTTTGCCAAGGAAGAAGCATCATGTGTTTGTCTATGCTTATCCGTATCAAGTGAAGGACACATCAGTCGTGGGGAAATAATGGGGTGTGTTAGGAAAGGTTCATGGTTTGAGGTGACAACTGACAAGTAGTCTGATGAGATTGATGAGACAGGGCAGCGCAGCGTGTTCATCTAGCCATGAGTGCCATCATAGTGTCAAAAACGAGTTGATGCAAAAAGGGAGTCGACCGGGGTCTTAGATGATGCATCCCTGATAGATCCAATTAGGGTCGAAAAACATCTTGATATTCTCCTTGGGGTCGGGGCTCGACTAGGGAGACTTGTCCGGGGTTGCTATAACCCGTATTTTATTTTAAGCCAGTTTGTGTTTTGCATCTTATACTAAGTTGGATTCGACATTTAGGTGCCTTGTGGTTTTGGTGAGAAGAATAGGAGAGAGGGTATTTTCCGCTTTTCTTATTTTGGTAAGGAATTTAATAAGGAAATAAAATTCCTTATTTCTTTTTCTATTCTTTTTGTCCCTTGTCGGTTTCTCTCGTTTCTCTGAGAGCGTTGCTTCTTCCTCAAGTTTTCCCTTTTCAATTTTGTGATGATTGTTGTTGTTGCATTGGTCAATTGGTTCTTCGTTGCTAAGTGTGCGTGCTTCTTCGTCAATCTCAGGTTTGGTCATGGTTTTGATTTTGGCTTTGGTTGCTTTTGAAGTTGGGGTTCAATTTCTGATTTGTCATCTCGGTTGACATTGCAATTCAATGGGTGTGTTGCTTCTTCTGATCTACGGTTTGTCTGGTTGATTGTCGGCTTCAGTTGGGATTGTTTTGTGCTTGAAATCGATGTAAGTGGTGAATGGATTCATGGAATTATGTTACCCATGGGGTGCTTCCAAAATTGAATTCCTGATTGTTGCAAATTGTGTTGTTTAGTGAGTAATTTCTCTTTTGATTTGCTATGGTTTTGAATTGCAAAACCCCCATGGTTCTATGTGGTTCTATTCTAGTTTCGATTGTGGAGTTTTGTTCTGAATTGTGGAGTTTCAGCTGTTTCTCATCTCTGATTTTGTGTGTCTGGACATCCGTCCAGACTTATATGTCCGAACAGGGCATCTGGCGCTCTCTGTTTTCTACATTTTAGAACATGTCCGGACATGCATGTCTAGACGGGGTGCGAGGACGAACTCTGGGTTTCAAGTTTTGGACTATGTCCGGACTTGTAAGCCCAGACACAAGTCCGGACACCCCCTGTACACTTCTGTTTTTAACTCTCGGCATGTGTCCGAACATGTAAGTTCAGACACCTGTCAGGACTTCACCATGAATGATTTTTCAAACTTTAGTCCGGACTTGCAAGCCCAAACGTATGTCTGGACATCTCTTTGATTTGCTCTCGGTATGTGTCCGGACATGTAAGTTCGGACACATGTCCGGACACGACTCTGTTTTTGTCCAAATTACTCGTTTGAGCTCCGTTTTGACTTCCGTTTGCGTGGTTATACTCCCCAAAGTGTGTATAAGTTAATTATTTATGTGTTATACATTTTTATGAACTTATGCTAAGTTAATTTAAGTATTTCATTTTGGGGACCTATTTACATAGCTTCAGAGCCGTGGATGGTTGGGTCTAGCTATCCCGTAGCATGCTGTGCAGAACGTCCTTCTGTATTCTTTTCCTTTGGGTTTCCTAGGATATCTAGTGACCCACGAGTCCAATAGCTATTTCTACGGCTTTTGTTGTGGGATATACTGATCCATAGGGCTTTCGTATCCCTTCTAATGTGTTAGCAGGTTACTAGTGTCCCACTTATGACTTGAATCTGAAGTCTAGTTTGAGTGTTTGACTAAAACTTCTGTTATATTGGATATCGTCAGTTTCTCTTCCTAAATATGTTTGTGGAAAGTTCTGTTATGTTAATTTTTTTTTAATTCATATTTTGTATTTCCGTTTTAAATTGTTTTGAGCATACTTCGCTGATGAAGTTTGCTGCTTACCAAGTTGTGGTTCAACACCCCTTTCCACATTTATAACATTACAGATTGAGCAGCAATGGATCTCGCTTCTGTCAGAGCTTTAGTTATTTGTATTCTGAGCTGATTATGTACCAGCGCTAGACGCTTTTGACTACCTTGTAGCCTTCAGGCCTTTGTTTCGGTTTTACGTTTACTATGGATATTTGGATCATTTGTAAACCATTGATTTCATTAATGTAAGTATTCTCATTTTAGTTTTGGGTTTGATATCGGTTTGAGCCTTGCGTTATTTAAGTAGTAAATACGCGACGTGTAACAGTCTCAGAACTAGCCCGATTTTGGGGTCGTTACAAGGGTTGTAGGCTCCCGGAGTACATATGAGATGTGAGATGAGAACATGGTTAGATTTCTTAATGACAAGGTGTAAGAGTGGAATTATTTACACTGTACCAACACTAGTCCCCAAGTCTCGCTTTTGGAGCTTGCGAGAGAAACAAGACTTAAGCTATCAATTATTTTTTGCTTTTAAAGAAATTGAAGTAAAGAAGGAAAGATTAAGAGATTTTAATCGGGTATCCCCACTAGTCCCTCAAGTTTGACTTCTATCGCGATTTGGGCAGGAAGTTGATTTTTGAAGTGCTTTGAATGGCACGGGGAAGATGGGTAGCTGCCACATTCACAACTAGGTTCAGTCTTGGGTAGGCCCGGCTTATGGGCAGTGCAATCTGAGCAACCGGACAGGGCCCCCTATATTTGAGGGCCCAATTTTTATTTATTTTCTTTTATATATTGTTATGAGAAAATTATATATTGTCAAATTTATCTTGAATGACACGTAAAAGACCTTGTAGTTGAGATACATTCATAGATTATAAACATGACCATTGTGAATGCATAATTTAATTTCATAATTTTTTGTAATATTTACATAATTTAATTCTATAATAAGTCTTGTTTTAAATTTAGAACAGGACCCCAAAAATTCTCAAGATAGCCCTGGTCTTGGGGAAGTGAAACATCGTGTAGGTAAGCTGTTGCGAGGCGACGACCGGGGAATGATGAGTGCGGGTTACCGATGGAACTCGAGTACCTTTCCCGTTCAAGAACTGGCACATGTGGTTTACACATGGCGAGAGGTGGTTGAAGTATCTGAAGATGCGGATGTGATGGTCAAGCGGGTGGGGAAGATAATCGTTTGAGTTTCTGCGCCTATAAATCATGGTCAAAGAAGAGAATCCTCTTACGTTTTCAAGCTTACTGAATCGCTGATGAAATATTATCAAAACTCTTATTGAAATTCCTGGTCCAATCTTCTGGAGTGACTGCGTCCTCCTCTCCAGCATAAGAGTTAGGCTTAATATGGATAATCCTATTGGAAAAAGTCCCCTGGAGCATTTCCGCTCTTGGTTTGTATTTGAATGATCTGCCCCACTTAGTGCTAACTCATGCAACTGTCTTAGTGGAGCGTTGCTTGCCATTTCTGGTTACATGCTCCTAACCATAAACTCCTACACCATCAACTGTGAGATCACTATTGCCCAAATCACATCAATTCACCAAAGATTTAACCGTTCTTCCCATAATCAGTGGCATAAATCTCCACACAAGTTCGTCACAATATATTATTGTACACATACATATAAAATAAAAAAGAGTCATGCAAACATAAGACTTCATTCCAAGAACATAACCTAAACATAGTACAACTTGTTATCAGTTTTAGGTCCTAATCAATTCAACCTAACTTTCATTTTTCTCTTCTAATTATATAAATGTACTACTCTAATACCACTTTTTAACACCTCGATTTCCTACCAATCAGAACTTGTACATTAATAACAACATCACAACACAAAAAAACTAACCTAATCAAGGCATTACCACCACACCCACACTTGTGAGTGCTAAGGATTAACTCTTAACCAAAACCTTAAATACAATAACCTTTTTGTAGATTAAGAAACATTATCTTACTTGTACTATGTCAGAACTGAGATACAAGTCTCTACCTCAGAAACTGAAGCAAGTCTATTGGAACAACCTAAACAATCTTCCAGAATTGACAACCAGAAAACATTAATATAACTACTACAAACTATATGAGCAATTACTAGGTCATTGTGTCTCGAAATCCCTTTGAACTTTCATGCATCATTGTTGGGGTTAAAACGTATATTCAACAAGTGTACTGGTCTATCGTAGCAAGTTTTCCTAGGTAGTATTCCCTAGGTTATCGAACCAAAGGAGGTTGTGTCTAGTTTGAGTCTTCAATATAACTAACTAAAAACTAAAGAAAGATAACAATAATAAATTGGGTTTGAATGCAGAAATTAAATGAATAAATAGACTGAAAACAAATAAAGTGTTTCTCTAACAAATCTAAAAGGGCGAAGCCTGGTTTACTATTTTTTCCTAGTTTATCAATTCCTTTCCCGAGTGTTTTCTAAATTTTAGATTGCAACCTCAGATCTAAATCAATCTAAAAACGCCCCTCGCAAGATAGATCCTTACTAGCAATTCCCAAATCCTAACTCTCGCTACGAATTTCATAAATCAACTA
This sequence comes from Limonium bicolor, assembly GCA_023374045.1. NCBI lineage: Eukaryota > Viridiplantae > Streptophyta > Magnoliopsida > Caryophyllales > Plumbaginaceae > Limonium > Limonium bicolor. The sequence goes on from CM041776.1 coordinate 25,814,036, forward strand.
GTAGCTTTAACAAATCATCTGGTTTCTAGTTAGCTAATCCCTAGGAATTGCCATCTGTAGTTTCACTGGTAATAATCCTAAGGTCTAATGAATGCCGAAGTTCTCACTTGTAAGCAATTCATACCAAATAAATTCAAGCAATGATTAATTGTAAGAAAATTCAATAATAAACAAGGAATAAAACTACAATCTATATAGAACTTGTATTTAACAACTCAGGAAGAAAAACAATAAACTAGTTGTCCATAGCATCCAAAATTCTAACGACTACTCAGACATCGAAGATAAAAAAATAATAACAATAATCAAGAGATTAGAAAACGTCATCTAATTGAAGAACCATGACAAATCCAGTCTTTGCCTTCTACTACGGTCTGTCAAAATTGACTGATGTCTCTCCTCCGTTTGTTGTCTATGCGTGCGACTACTTTCTAGGGTTCTGAAATATTATCGTGTTGTCCGGCTGCAGTTTTAAAATTCTCCCATTGTTTCATCGTCTCTTCTGTATATATGCCCCGTGTACTAGGGGTGCCAAAAAAACCCGTTACCGCGGTACCGTACCGTAACCTATTTATACCGTACCGTCTAACCGGTTAACCGTACCGTTAAATAGACATATGCGGTTTAGGTAACGGTATTTAACTTTTATACCGTGGTTAACCACGATTAACCGGTTATATATAACTATATATTTATGTATACATATACTCTTCAATTTTGGTTTTTGATATTTTAATATTGTTTGCTATGTGCTAGTCTTTTGTATATCCTTCAACTTATATTTTGATAACTTGAACAAGGATAATCTAGAATCTGAAAAAGGACACTCCTTACCTATGACGTAATATATTATGTGCATTGAAGAGGAAGGTAAGCATTATAGATAGTGTATATTGTAATTATGTTTTGTTAAATCTTTTAAGATGTATTTTACTGTCATTTAGTTGATAAATCAGTTTGTAAATTATGTTGTTCGAATCTACGTGAATTGATTTTGCCTTATATTCTTGGATTGTTTCGTGTCATTGCGGTTATAAATGTGCAGGTTATATATATATAATGAATTTATTAGAGCATTGTATAATGGTGGATTCAATATTTGTTTTATATGTTACTTATATAAACTAATGCTTGCACATGATGCTTTCTAGTTTTTTCATTGTTTTTATTTGCTCACTTTTATCTAGTTTGTTATCATTACACAAGGTTATTTACATAAAAAAAAATCTACAACCGGTTTCGGTTAACTGGAATTACCGTACTGCTCTAAATGGTTAATCTGAATGCGATTAACCGATATAAATAGAATGGTAACGGTATCACATTTTTAAAAATAGTATTACCCAGTTAATCGGTATACGATTAACCACGTATACGGTTAACCTTACCGTGAACACCCCTACCTTGTACGCTCCTCCTTTTTCAATCTCGAAGCCGTCTTTTTTTTCATGCGGCTGCTGCTGCCTCTCGTCATTGGTCACGGCCCATTCACTCCGCGCCTCTGAAGTCTGCATGGACTGTGTGTGCATGGGATGCATGATAAAGAAATCGTCGGCCCAAGATAATAGTGATCGTGGTTACTTAATCTCCACATGCATATTTCTTTTCAGCCCATCTCCATGTCAGTAGTTCACGTGCATGCTGTTCTCTTCACACCCGAAAGGCCGAAAATCTTGTGTAAGCATGTACTGCTCACGTCCATCTCCAGGTACATGTTGCTATCGTTAATATCCATGCGGCCCAATTCTTCTTATTTTGTGTTCATGCAGCTGTCAAGTCCAAGATTGTCGGCCCAAGTGCAGCCCTCTGTTAGATAATAATAACGTAGTCTATATTGTATGGTGTTACTCTTATTACCGTTGCTACTCATGGGTGTATATATACATATGCACGCCCCCCCTCTGTAACCGATTACACATATTCTCTCATAATAATACTAAGATTATTTTGGTTCAGACATGGTACCAGAGCAATTTCTGAACCAACTTAGATCTAAAACAAAACAAGAAAACCAATTCTAGGTTTTCCTTTTCTATTCTCTCAAAACAAGAATCGTCGTTTTCAATTTCTCAACAATGGCCGACGGGGACGACGATATTCCAAATTCAGAAAACAAGAAAAAGCAAGAAAAGGAAAAGGAAACTGAATCTTCTTCACATCCCACCACTATCGATCAGAACCATGAACTCTATCTTCATCCCTCAGAACAACTTGGGATGGTCTTCACCAACAAATTCAAAGGCAAAGGCTGGTCTAGTTGGAAACGAGGTTTCGAGGTTGCTCTGTCGACGCGCAACAAATTGGGTTTTCTCGATGGGACGGTTACTCGAGAAGATTACCAGGGATCTCTGCAAAAAGCTTGGGACAAGGCAAATGGGATGGTCCTAGCTTGGATTTTTGCATCTCTCGATGAGAATATACGCGAATCTGTTTTGTATCTCAAGAAAGCTTCAGATGTCTGGAAAAGTTTGAACAAACGTTACGGGGATCCCGTCACCAGCAAACTATACTCTCTACGAATTGAAGCTCATCGACTTCAACAAGGCTCCGACGACATCAAGACTTACTACACCTGTGGATCCAGTTGTGGGCTCAACAGAGAGAAAATCAAGTGTTACCGGTCTGTGAATCTTGCGGAGAGAAGCAGCAGTTCGACTCTTTTTTCACACACGAACAAACTTTCAATCTCTTGATGGGTCTCAACGAGTCTTACAGCAATCTACGAAGTCATATCCTGATGATCGACCCGCTGCCGGATATTGAAAAAGTTTATGCTATGCTACAACGCGAAGAAAATCAGCGTGAAGCCTACAACCGTTGAAAACCAGAAACCGAAACCCTAGCTTTTGCCAGTTTGCCCTCTTTCTCTAACAATAGAAACAAGAAAGGAGATCTGGGAAAATTAAAGTGTTCAAAATGTAAAAAGACGGGACATAGCTACGATGACTGCTATTGGATCAAAGGGTTTCCTCCACACTGGAAAGACAAGAAAGCGAAGGAACGATTTAGTGGAACTGTTACAGAACAAAGTGAAGATGATTCGAAGAGTTCTCGACATGTCGACAACACCGATTCTGTTCCCGGGATGAGTACAGAAACCCTAGATGCCCTCGTTGCTCATCTACGGAATAAAAACATCCAAGTACCAGGCATGGACAAGGACCAACTGAAGTCCCTGTTGACATACCTTCGAAAGAACATGAACCAAACAGAAGATGAACAAACTAATATGGAAAACTACTTCTCAGGTAATCGATTCTCTATCTCTAATGCTTGGATAACTACTAATAAATTACAGACTCAGTATAATCAAACCCTAGCATGTGAGTGGATTATCGATACCGGTGCTACAGATCATGTTTGTGGATACAAAACATTATTCATGCCTGATAGTTATATAAACTGTTCTTTGACTGTGACAATGCCGGATGGTCATCCTGGCAAGATACAAGGTATAGGGTTGTGCAACTTGGTGAATCTTTTGTTTTACATGACGTGCTATATGTTGACACCTTTAAATTTAACCTGCTTTCTGTTAGGAAACTTTTGCAACAGATTAATGCTTGTGTCGTTACATACATGGATGCTTGTTTTCTGCAGGACCTTAGGTCTAATAGGAACATTTTGTTTGGTAAAGCAAGGAAGGGTTTATACTACTTAGACCAGAAGGCTTTAGATACTTTCTCAGTAGACTCAAGATGTATTCCTGATAAAGATGTGCATTTCTTGAACAAATCTGTACTATAGACAATAGTGTTTCTTTTTCAATTCAGAATGATGTAGTTCGATGGCATAACAGATTGGGCCATCCTCCGATTGAAAAAATGTGTAGACTTGATATTGTCAATAAAAAACATGTGCCCTCCGATTTTCTTTGTGATGCATGCCAAAGAGCCAAAGGTCATCGAATTCCATTTCAAAATTCTACATCTACCAGCAAAGACATTTTTGATCTTGTCCACTTAGATATATGTGGTCCTTTTAGAGATCCTACACATGATGATCACAAATACTTTCTTAGTCTTGTAGATGATAAATCAAAAGCTCTTTGGATTAAACTCTTATGTAATAAAAGTGAAGCTTTTGACTTTATAAAATATTTCACTCGATACGTTGAGAGACAATTCAACAAGAAAATCAAAGTTTTCAGATCCGATAATGCATATGAACTTGGCTGTTCAAATGAAGGAATTATGTTTTTCAAGTCCCTAGGCATTATACATCAAACCTCTTGCGCTTATACCCCTCAACAAAACGGGATTGTTGAGCGCAAACATAGGTATTTAATGGAAACTGCCCGTTCTCTTTACTATCAATCCAATATTCCCTTAAAATACTGGATGATTGTCTGTTGACAGCAACTTATCTAATCAACCGTCTTCCTAGCTCCAGCCTCAAAGGTGCTACACCTTTTGAAGTTTTATATGGTTCAAAACCTGATTACAATTTTTTAAGACCTTTTGGTTGTTTAGTATATGCAACAGTGTTACCCAAAGGGAAAAGTAAATTTGCCAATAGAGCTATACCTTGTGTTTTTCTTGGATATTCTCTAACACAAAAAGGTTACAAACTCTTACGGCTATCTGACAACAAAATATTTGTTTCACGTGATGCAGTGTTTCATGAAAATCATTTTCCTTTCAAAAAATCTTTTACTCCTCTACCTCAAACTCTCTCTGATTCTACTACAGAAAATACAACTGACCAATCTTCTCAACCCCACTTTCCTCATATAATGATGATGATGATGATATACCTCCACAAAACATCATTCCCAATCAGCCAACAACATCTCCTTACCCTTCTGATGAACAGCAGCCTTCTAACATACCATCTGATGAACATTTTCTTCACAACCCTCCAACTATTCCTCTTCCAGCACCCCCTTCAGGGGGAGACAATATCATTCACGATACAGAAAGGCGTTCTGGAAGAACAAGACAACCCCCTGCATACTTAGCTGATTACTATGTAGGTAACAGTAATTGCCCAGATGTTTTTAGTGAGATTATATCTAACAGAATCAGTTTACAGCAAGACCCTTCTTCTCCCGATACCCAGAATATCCAATCTCTTACAGACATAATCCCTGCATATTCCATTAGCAGTAGATCTATTTACAACTTCCAAGCTGCTGAAAATACTTTAGATCATACAGAGCCCAAATCTTATGAGGAAGCTTCTCAAAATAGTAAATGGGTCACTGCCATGGAACAAGAATTAGATGCTCTTATCAACAACCAAACCTGGGATTTAGTTAAACTTCCAAAACATAAGCGTGCTATAGGCTGCAGATGGGTATACAAAACAAAGTTCAAATCAGATGGTACTGTAGAAAGATACAAAGCAAGGTTAGTAGCCAAGGGTTTTAGTCAAAAATACGGTCTAGACTATAATGAAACCTTCTCTCCGGTTGTTCATATGACTACTATTCGGACTTTGCTTGCTGTTGCTGTTAAAAGAAAATGGGTTATGGATCAATTAGATGTGAATAATGCTTTTATTCACGGAGATCTATTAGAGGAAATTTACATGCAAATTCCAAATGGCCTTGTTGCCCCTAAAGGAATAACTGCTTGCAGATTAAAAAAATCTTTATATGGTCTTAAACAGTCCTCTAGACAGTGGTTTTATAAACTCAGCACTTTTCTAGAGAGTTTTGGATATGTGAAATCAGAAAATGACCATTCTCTGTTTTTAAAGAAAAGAGATCAGCTTGTGACTTTTCTGGCCATATATGTTGATGATGTTCTTGTTACAGGAAATGACTTGAATGAAATACAGACCTTAAAAGTAAACTTGGACAACAGATTTAAAATCAAGGACCTCGGTCGCTTAAACTACTTTCTGGGCATGCATTTCTTTCATTGTGACAGTGGCCTCATTATTTCCCAACATAAATTTTGTCTGGATATTCTGTCTAACCATGATTCTCTAGAGAGAAGACATAGTTTATCTCCTTTGCTTCCAGGTACTAAGTTACTAACAGACGAAGGTGATCTCCTCCCAAATCCAACAATATACCGAAGCTTGGTGGGGAAGCTCAACTACTTGACGTACACCAGACCTGATATAGCCTACACAACACAACTTCTGTCACAATTCTTGCAAGCTCCAAGAACCACACACCTCGCTGCTGCACATCACACTCTGCGGTATCTCAGAAAGACAGCAGATTATGGCATACACTTATCCAACAACAATAACTACAACATGAGGGCCTATTGCGACAGTGATTGGGCTGGATGTCCAAACTCCAGAAAATCTGTCAGCGGATACTACATCTTCCTCGGAGAATCTCCCATAAGTTGGAAATCTAAAAAACAATCAAGCGTTTCCCTCTCCTCTGCAGAGGCAGAATACCGGGCAATGAGAAGTGTTACATCAGAGCTTTCCTGGCTATCGAGGCTTTTACATGAGCTTGGAGTCACAGGAATCAGACCCATACCTGTCAAATGTGACAATCTCTCAGCTGTTTACATAGCCAGAAATCCCGTACAACATCAAAGAACCAAGCATATAGAGATCGACATTCACTTCGTTCGTCAGAAAATACAAGAGGGGCTTATACAAGTCCAGCATGTTTCAAACAGGAGTCAGTTGGCAGACTTCCTAACCAAGTCACTCACAGGACGCGATTACACAAGCATTCTCAAGGACATTGGTCTCTGTTTGGAGGAAAAACATGAACAGGACTTGAGGGGGAGTGTTAGATAATAATAACGTAGTCTATATTGTATAGTGTTACTTTTATTACCGTTGCTACTCATGGGTGTATATATACATATGCACGCCCCCCCTCTGTAACCGATTACACATATTCTCTCATAATAATACTAAGACTATTTTGGTTCAGACACCCTCTCCAAGCGTGTAGGTCCAGAAAGGCTGCGCATAGCTGTCGTTGATATTCCATAAAGGAATCACGTGGGCTCTAATCATGGGATAGATATTTCCAGCCCACATGTGCATGAAGTTGTGCATGTTGACGAGTCTAATGTTTTCGTAGATTGTCCGTCTAAGAATGTCGCGACCGATAGCCTTTTTAGAGATGTGGCATTGTATATATGTGGCCCAGGCAAGTTATATTGGTCTTGAGTTTATTGTCTACCAGACATATGTTTCTACATTTTTTTCAGTGTTTTTAATTTGTTTTAGCATAAAATCACATGTGAGGAATAATCTAAGCATTTAACATAATTAAGCATATAAGTAAGGAATTTATCATATAAACCAATAAAATAGTAATCACATTAAGTATAGAAACATAGATAAATTCCGCACTTATCAATCATCATACAGTTAGAAATTACAAAAAACACATAAAGGGACTGCAAAAACCAGATAAACTGAATAAATGATTGTTTCACCTTGTATAGTTCTTTTTGTTTGGAAACTTTTAGCATGACATAAAACCACAATAAAATAAGGAGGGTCAATACGCTCAGTCGTGTTTTCATTTCGCACAATCGGAAAATGACCATTTTGCCCCAGCTTTAATATCTTTCAGAAATTACTATATTTACCCACAATTTGTGACATATTACGAGGTGACCCCAAATTTCATTACTCATAGTCGGAATTCCAATACGCTCAGTCAGAAAATGACCAATTTAGGAGCTAATGTAGGCAAAATTTATTAAAAGCGGTTCAAAAAAAGCAAAGAAGGATTCCGAAGTACTTATATAAGTAAAAACATATATCATAAAAATTATCAGAAAAGTATACCATGACAAAGTAGACGAAAAGACGAACGCGTCGGCGCAAACGGATCGAAAAACGGAGCTATAACGAAGAAGATATGGCAATTTTAAGACCGGAACTCGGCGCAGGCGCCGGTAAAGAAGACCGCGCGCGGGCGCCGGTAAAGAAGACCGCGCGCGGGCGTGCGTCATTATTTACCGGCGCCGGCGCGCATTCTTCTTTGCCGGCGGGCGGTCTTCTTTACCGGCGCCTGCGCCGAGTTCCGGTCTTAAAATTGCCATATCTTCTTCGTTATAGCTCCGTTTTTCGATCCGCTTGCGCCGACGCGTTCGTCTTTTTGTCTACTTTGTCATGGTATACTTTGTTGATAATTTTTATGATATATGTATTATTTCTTCATAAGCACAACATTAACTATCATCGACGTCTTGTTCGAAATTGCCTATCAACCACTTATTACATGTCCGTTGAAGAAGAATCTATTTGAAATTCATTGAAATTTTCTATCATTTCCACCAATTTCATGTCCATTGACGAAGAATCTATTTGAAATTATCAAAATTTCCTATCAATATCAATATTAACTATCATTATCGACATTAACTATCATTGACTTCTTATTCGATAGTAAAACGAAGCAGGGCTGAGGCGGACCGTAGGGAACACAATGCACGCTACAGGGCTAGTACGAGGAGACGACGTCCCTCGACTTGATTAGTGCAAACACAGACTTGATTAGTGCAAACACATTTGGATTTCATGTACTGGTAGTCAACATAATTGTTAATTGTTCTGGGATTTAAAGTGAGTGCGTGTGTCGAATAAGTTGTAACATTATGAGAAATGACGTGCGAACAATGTTGTTTGAAATAAACTCCGAAATAGAATCGCTTTTGAAGTCCTGAAAATATGTTACAAAGATGTATATATTTTCACTTGTAATAAAAAAAACCTTATAGGAGCAATCTCCGACGACAAACCGATCTCGCTTTAGAAGTATTGAAAATATGTTTCAAAGATGTATACAATTTCATTTGTAAAAAAAAACATCTTTTTGAGCAATCTCCGACGACAAACCGATCTCGTTGTTCTTAAAAGAATTCACTAAATAGAATCCACGAGAATCATTATACACTAAAGGGCTAACTCACCCACAATTAGCACCAAAACCTAGACTAATTCCTAACGCCACTGTTCATCCTCTCACTTCTCCTGTCAAAATGTATCAGATTTATTCTTTTCCTCTACCATGTACCCCCCAATTAGGGTTTTCGTGTTAGTCATTTGAATTGTTAATTGTTCTGGGATTTAAAATGATGCATGTGTCGAATAAGTTGTACCATTTACCCTCCAATTAGGGTTTTCATGTTAGTCATTTGAGGATTGTGGAATGCATTTCGGGCATCAGTTGTCGAAATGAATTAATTAGTGGAATCAGTGGAAATGATAGACAATGTTAGTGTATATGGAAAATCCCTGCTGTTTAAAACTAAAAAATAGACATTTACTGCACACTTTGAAGTCTTGATCTTCTTTAGTCTTTCCTCATCGCTCTTGCAGTCTAGTAGAAGATCGTCAATATGAAGTAGTTCATGTTTGTCGTCATCATTTACTGCACACTTTGAAGTCTTGATCTTCTTTAGTCTTTCCTCATCGCTCTTGCAGTCTAGTAGAAGATCGTCAATATGAAGTAGTTCATGTTTGTCGTCATCATTTACTGCACACTTTGAAGTCTTGATCTTCTTTAGTCTTTCCTCATCGCTCTTGCAGTCTAGTAGTAGATCGTCAATAGAACTATTGTTTTGAGCAATCTCCGACGACAAACCGATCTCGCTTTTGAAGTATTGAAAAAATGTTTCAAAGATGACATTTTTTGAGCAATCTCTGACGACAAACCGATCTCGCTTTTGAAGTATTGAAAATATGTTTCAAAGATGTATACATTTTTATTTGTTAAAAAAAACATTTTTTGAGCAATTTCTGACGACAAACCGATCTCGCTTTTGAAGTATTGAAAATATGTTTCAAAGATGTTTCAAAGATGTAAACATTTTCATTTATTATAAAAAAACACATTTTTTGAGCAATCTCCGATGACAAACCGATCTCGCTTTTGAAGTATTGAAAATATTTTCAAATATACATTTTTTGAGCAATCTCTGACGACAAACCGATCTCGCTTTTGAAGTATTGAAAATATGTTTCAAAGATGTATACATTTTCATTTGTTATAAAAAAATAACATTTTTTGAGCAATTTCTGATGAAAACCGATCTCACTTTTGAAGTATTGAAAATATGTTTCAAAGATGTTTCAAAGATGTATACATTTTCATTTGTTATAAAAAAACACATTTTTTGAGCAATCTCCGACGACAAACCGATCTCGCTTTTGAAGTATTGAAAATATGTTTCAAATGACAGTCTTTGAGCAATCTCCGACGACAAAAACCGTTCTCGCTTTGAGTATTGAAAATATGTTCAACGATGACATTTTGAGCAATTTCTGACGACAAACGATCTCACTTTGAAGTATTGAAAATATGTTTCAAAGATGATTCTTTGAGCAATCTCCGACGACAAACCGATCTCGCTTTTGAAGTATTGAAAATATGTTTCAAAGATGACATTTTTGAGCAATCTCCGACGACAAACCGATCTCGCTTTTGAAGTATTGAAAATATGTTTCAACTGACATTTTTTGAGCAAGACGACAAACCGATCTCGCTTTGAAGCATTGAAAATATTTTTCAAAGATGACATTCTTTGAGTAATCTTCGACGACTAACCGATCTCGCTTTTGAAGTATTGAAAATATGTTTCAAAGATGTATACATTTTCATTTGTTATAAAAAAAATTTTTTGAGCAATTTCTGACAACAAACCGATATTGCTTTTGAAGTATTAAAAATATGTTTCAAAGATGTATACATTTCATTTGTTATAAAAAACACATTTTTTGAGCAATTTTGACGACAAACCGATCTCACTTTTGAAAGTACTGAAAATATGTTTCAAAGATGACATTCTTTGAGCAATCTCGATGACAAACCGATCTCGCTTTTGAAGTATTGAAAATATGTTTCAACGATGACATTTTTTGAGCAATTTTGATGATTGTCAAATAAATTCTTCTTTAAAGGACATGAATTTAGTGGAATGATAGGTAAGTTCGAACAAGACATCGATGATAGTTAATGTCGATACATCTAAAACTATTTAGATGGTGTCCAATTCATCTGTTAATTAGAATAGAACATGCTTGATTATTTTCTATGGAATAAGAAGTTAATGATAGTTATATTGATTTGATAGGAATTTTGATAATTTCAAATAGATTCTTCGTTAGTGGACGTGAAATTGGTGGAAATGGCAGAAAATTTCAATGAATTTCAAATAGATTCTTCTTCAACGGACATGTAATTAGTGGTTGATAGGCAATTTCGAACAAGACGTCGATGATAGTTATGTTGTGCTTAAAGAAATAATACATATATCATAAAAAATTATCAGTAAAGTATACCATGACAAAGTAGACGAAAAGACGAACGCGTCGGCGCAAACGGATCGAAAAAACGGAGCTATAACGAAGAAGATATGACAATTTTAAGACCGAACTCGGCGCAGGCGCCGGTAAGGAAGGGCCGGCGCGGCGCCGGTAAAGAATGACGCGCGCCCGGCGCTCGGTCTCTTTACCGGCGCCCGCGCGGTCTCTTTACCGGCGCCTGCGCCGAGATCCGGTCTTAAAATTGTCATATCTTCTTCGTTATAGCTCCGTTTTTCGATCCGTTTGGCCTACGCGTTCGTCTTTTCGTCTACTTTGTCATGGTATACTTTACTGATAATTTTATGATATATGTATTATTTCTTCTTAAGCACAACATTAACTAACATCGACGTCTTGTTCGAAATTGCCTATCAACCACTAATTACATGTCCGTTGAAGAAGAATCTATTTGAAATTCATTGAAATTTTCTGCCATTTTCACTAATTTTCACGTCCATTGACGAAGAATCTATTTGAAATTATCAAAATTTCCTATCAATATCAATATTAACTATCATTATCGACATTAACTATCATTGACTTCTTATTCGATAGTAAAACAAGCAGGGCTGAGGCGGACCGTAGGGAACACAATGCACGCTACAGGGCTAGTACGAGGAGACGACGTCCCTCGACTTGATTAGTGCAAACACAGACTTGATTAGTGCAAACACATTTGGATTTCATGTACTGGTAGTCAACATAATTGTTAATTGTTCTGGGATTTAAAGTGATGCGTGTGTCGATAAGTTGTAACATTATGAGAAATGACGTGCGAACAATGTTGTTTGAAAATAAACTCCGAAATAGAATCGCTTTTGAAGTCCTGAAAATATGTTACAAAGATGTATATTTTCACTTGTTATAAAAAAAACCTTATAGGAGAAATCTCCGACGACAAACCGATCTCGCTTTAGAAGTATTGAAAATATGTTTCAAAGATGTATACAATTTCATTTGTAAAAAAAAACATCTTTTTGAGCAATCTCCGACGACAAACCGATCTCGTTGTTCTTAAAAAATTCACTAAATAGAATCCACGAGAATCATTATACGCTAAAGGGCTAACGCACCCAAATTAGCACCAAAACCTAGACTAATTCCTAACGCCACTGTTCATCCTCTCACTTCTCCTGTCAAAATGTATCAGATTTCTTCTTTTCCTCTACCATGTACCCCCCAATTAGGGTTTTCGTGTTAGTAATTTGAATTGTTAATTGTTCTAGGATTTAAAATGATGCATGTGTCGAATAAGTTGTACCATTACCCTCCAATTAGGGTTTTCATGTGTCATTTGAGGATTGTGGAATGCATTTCGGGCATCAGTTGTCGAAATGAATTAATTAGTGGAATCGGTGGAAAGATAGACAATGTTAGTGTATATGGAAAATCCCTGCTGTTTAAAACTAAAAAATAGACATTTACTGCACACTTTGAAGTCTTGATCTTCTTTAGTCTTTCCTCATCGCTCTTGCAGTCTAGTAGAAGATCGTCATATGAAGTAGTTCATGTTTGTCGTCATCATTTACTGCACACTTTGAAGTCTTGATCTTCTTTAGTCTTTCCTCATCGCTCTTGCAGTCTAGTAGAAGATCGTCAATATGAAGTAGTTCATGTTTGTCGTCATCATTTACTGCACACTTTGAAGTCTTGATCTTCTTTAGTCTTTCCTCATCGCTCTTGCAGTCTAGTAGAAGATCGTCAATATGAAGTAGTTCATGTTTGTCGTCATCATTTACTGCACACTTTGAAGTCTTGATCTTCTTTAGTCTTTCCTCATCGCTCTTGCAGTCTAGTAGTAGATCGTCAATAGAACTATTGTTTTGTGCAATCTCCGACGACAAACCGATCTCGCTTTTGAAGTATTGAAAAAATGTTTCCAAGATGACATTTTTTGAGCAATCTCTAACGACAAACCGATCTCGCTTTTGAAGTTTGAAAATATGTTTCAAAGATGTATACATTTTTATTTGTTATAAAAAAACATTTTTTGAGCAATTTCTGACGACAAACCGATCTCGCTTTTGAAGTATTGAAAATATTTTCAAAGATGTTTCAAAGATGTAACATTTTCATTTATTATAAAAAACACATTTTTTGAGCAATCTCCGATGACAAACCGATCTCGCTTTTGAAGTATTGAAAATATGTTTCAAAGATGACATTTTTTGAGCAATCTCTGACGACAACCGATCTCGCTTTTGAAGTATTGAAACTATGTTCAAAGATGTATACATTTTCATTTGTTATAAAAAATTACATTTTTTGAGCAATTTCTGATGACAAACCGATCTCGCTTTTGAAGTATTGAAAATATGTTTCAAAGATGTTTCAAAGATGTTTCAAAGATGTTGAAATACCCCGACCTTAAATATGGCGATTAAATTATCCTAATAGGTATTTAGAGCCTAATAAGGGTTAAGTAATGATGAGGAAAAATAAATCCAAAAAAATAAATAAATAAAGAAACGCTTAAAAAGCGGAAAACGCTAAATAAGCGTTAAATAACCGTAGGAGGTATGAACCTCGTTAGCGTATTATATGGATTCTAAAGGCTTAACAACCCCTAAATATATATGGGAACAACTCCCGAAGAAAACGGATCCAAATAATGTATTAAAACGCTAATAGAACTTTAACGCGCTTTTTCGAGGAAACCCGAAAAACGTGACTTTAAGTGGTCAAACTGACCCGTAAAAATTATAGTTCATTAAATAACTATAATTAAGCATTAATGGAAGCTTAATAACCATAAAATTAATTAATCGAGAAAATTCTGAAAACGGGTTCCGGTTAGCGAATAGTACAAAAACCGGAACTTCCGGGGTGTAAACTGTAATAAACCCAAACTAATGTGTCCCATTAAAAATTAAAAATCTGAATGAGAGTGGTATGGGTCTCGATTTTCCCCTCTCTCACTTATATTAATTGTCTATTACACTACAAGACAAACAAATAAGTAATAAAGTAACAAAAAGTAAAAAGTAGCCCTCTCTCTCTTCTTATTTCCTTAATTCCCTCATCTCTCTCCTCCTCATTCTCTCATTTACCACGATGGGATTCCCCTCCCTGCAGAATACTCCCCACCTTCCTCCTTCATTCACGATTTGAAGCTCTCAAATAAGCTTCAATGGCTTCTTCAATTTCTCTCCCTCACACAAGCTCCATTTGAGCTCCAAATCAAAATAAATTACATATTTGAACTCCCCTCATCCTCCTCTACAATTCTCTCTTTTCAAAATCCAAAAATGAGGAAGTTCATTTTCGTGGGTATACCCCATTGGTGAAGAAAATAGCATCAATGTGTAGCTTGGAGTCTCCTCTCTCCATTAAGGTAAAAATCTACATGAAAAACTCATGTTTTCCCTACCTTGCTTCATAACCGATTTTTGCCTCCTTGTAATGCCTTGTTTTCTCTCTCTCTTTTGGGCATATATCAACCTTGCAACGGTGGTGGATTCACCTTCTTGAACCAAGGGCTAAAACCCCTTCTAAAACTCTCCAAAGGTAAACCCTAGAAATCTTGCTTTAAGCATTTCAATGAACTAGCATTAAATTAAGGGTTAGTATATTAATTGTAGTTGTTTTGTGTTCATTGGGTGATGGGAATGGAGTTGGCAACTCCATTCCCCACATGGCCGATTTGGGCAATAAAGAAAGAAGAGGAGAATTGAAAAAAATGGAAGGAAATACAAGCTCAAGGTAAGAGCTCCTTCTTAATGCTCAATTTAATGCATTAGTGTAATGGGCATGGGTAAGCAAATAAAAGAACCTAAACTATTGTATTGGTATTGTAGTATTGGAAGTTTAAGTATTTGTGAGGAAGTTGAGTATTTGTGAAATTAGTAGTTAATTGTAGGCCTTGGAGCCAAATGATTGTGTGTGAGTATTAGTATTGGTATTTGAAGGAGTATTGGTGAATGTATATTGTATTGATTGCTGGTAGGACCCTTGTAAGGTGTGGCTAGAATAGGTATGAACTTGGTGAGAAAATGTGTGTATGGATAAGTTAGAATTGTAGGTAAACTATGGCAAAATTTTAGTAGGAATTATGTATTCAAGAATGACTTGGTGAGTGGGAGAACCAAGGTGTATATGGGTTGAGTAGGTATGTTAGTAGTGATGGAGTGGTAGTTGTAGTATGAGAAATAAGAGTGCAAAATCTGTAGCAAAGTGTATTAACATGCATTGGAGAAGTTAGGAAAAATTAATGCGTAAGAATGGTAAAAGAGAGTGTTGGATTTGGGTATAGATATTGTAGATGCTTGGAGATGAATTGGAATGGTAAAATAAAGTTAGAGCAAAGTGCTAAATGCAAAGAGAGGTGTAGGAATGCACAAGTGTGCAAAGTATGAAAATGTGAATGGAAATTTGTGGAATTTGAGCAAGAAGATGAGTAGGTATTGGACCATGGATTTAAGGAGTTTTAGTGAGTGTTTAAGTGTGTTTAATTATGTACAAAACATGTGGAAAGATTATGGAATGATTGGAGGTGGATTAAGGGTTGATTTGGGGTTGAAAAATCATCCTAGTAGCAGTTTTTAGCAGGGTCCGGGACCTAGGTTATGTACCAAGTCCCGGACCGCACCTAAAATTAATTCGAGAGTCACACCAGCAGGTGGTCCGGGACCTTAGTCCAGGACCAAGTCCCGGACCAATAACAAAATTCAGTCGAGAGTGTTTTCAGTGCATGGTCCGGGACCTTGGGTCAGGACCAAGTCCCGGACCACTTATAAAAACTTGTAAAATGTGATTTTTAGGGTTCTAACCATGGGGCATTGATGGGTAATGGTTTTAGATGTTGTTAAGGCCTTGCTTGGTGACCTTTAGAGGCCCTACGAAGTGTAAACAAGTTGAGGAATAATTAAGAAAGTTGTAAGTATATGAATATTAAGTTAAACCGAAACAACGGGACAACGGGGTAAGTACGGGAGTAGTAACTACGTATGTATTGTAATGCTTAGTATTAATTGAACCATTTGGCATGTAGTCATTGGTTCAAGAATAAGACTCAAGGGACAAGTAAGGACTAAGGAACGAAGAGACACCGTAAAGTAGATTTCGGGAAAAAGGTATGATTTCTTCATGCCCTGTATCCTAATCTGGTTACCCCGATTTGTTGCTTTTTGACCACCTAAATAAGATAATGCATGAATCGACTATGTTGCACTTACCTGTGCTTGACTTATGTTGTGCTTGATATTTATTGTCTTGAGCACTAGTTTGTATAATTCATGAAATATAGAATTATGATGAATGGTATTCGAACCTCGTATTGTACTTGTGTAATGTATGGTACCTCGTATGTATGATATGTGTATTGTATATTGTGGCTTGGATGTTGACTTGTGCTAATTCCTAACTATCTAACTCCTAACTTAAGTGAGTAAATTGGAATGAGTACAAGTCCGATATAGCTTCGGCCACGCGTGAGGATGAGGAGACACAAGAGGTTGGATCCGATTCCTGGTTCGTAAGCTGGTCCCGGCCCAAATCCCTTAAGTGGGTACATCCTGGATTAGTGAACCAAGTAAAGCCTGGTGGTGGGACGGGGTAGTCCCTGCCCAGAGGCCATACCGGCTTAACATGAGTAAGAGTAGAAGTAAGTATGTATGAGTATGAGTATGAGTATGAGTATGAGTATGTATGCGTATGTATGGAATAATGAGTAAAAGAGTAATCTCCACCCGATTAACCCGGTGGACCAATGAAGCTAACAAGAACTGTACTTGTGTATGTACTGAGTATGTGTATTCGGAAGAAGGTACGTATGTATTGGATTGGTTATATTGTATTCCCTGTATGCTATGAGTGTATGTATGTATGCTTGCGTAAGTATTCTTGTATTGTGTATAAGAGCATGTATGCATGTATGTTTGAATGAAATCAACCGCATGTATTCGACCAAGTGGTCGCGTACCCTCACTAGTACGCGGGGTATGTTTATCATGCTCGGCGAAAGCTGACCCCTTCGGGGGACATTTTTTTAGTGTGCAGGTACCCGAAGTGAATGTGGTCAAGGCACGAGACCGGCGACTACATTGGATAGTAGTAGTAGAATGTAGAGGTGTATCAACTAGCACACCCCTTGTAGTTAGAAAGTAATGTAGTAGTGAGGAATGGGTAGACATAGACTCATAATGAGTACCTATGAACTTGGAGGAAACATTGTATTTGTATTGAGAACCTAGTAAACTCGGTTATGTATATTGCATGGTGTGGTATTGTAAAGGAGTAACGTGTTGAACAGAAATATAGTATTGAACTGGAGAATGGAGTATGTATTGTAGATGTGTAATACTCGGGATTCCGGTCCATCAGCCGATGCTGTATGTAGAAGTAGTAGCCTTGTTAGTCACGTGGGTGACTAACGCATTGTATCACCCATTGTATGTAAGTAAATACCGCTGCGTGTATCTGATATGTAAGAGATTGGACGGTAAGCACTGTATTAATGGTAGGGGTTTGTCAGATGTATACATTTTCATTTGTTATAAAAAACACATTTTTTGAGCAATCTCCGACGACAAACCGATCTCGCTTTTGAAGTATTGAAAATGTTTCAAAGATGACATTCTTTGAGCAATCTCCGATGACAAACCGTTCTCGCTTTTGAAGTATTGAAAATATGTTTCAACGATGACATTTTTTGAGCAATTTCTGACGACAAACGATCTCGCTTTTGAAGTATTGAAAATATGTTTCAAAGATGACATTCTTTGAGCAATCTCCGACGACAAACCGATCTCGCTTTTGAAGTATTGAAATATGTTTCAAAGATGACATTTTTTGAGCAATCTCCGACGACAAACACCGATCTCGCTTTTGAAGTATTGAAAATATGTTTCAACGATGACATTTTTGAGCAAGACGACAAACCGATCTCGCTTTTGAAGTATTGAAAATATGTTTCAAAGATGACATTCTTTGAGCAATCTCCGACGACTAACCGATCTCGCTTTTGAAGTATTGAAAATATGTTTCAAAGATGTATACATTTTCATTTGTTATAAAAAACATTTTTTGAGCAATTTCTGACAACAAACCGATATCGCTTTTGAAGTATTGAAATATGTTTCAAAGATGTTACATTTTCATTTGTTATAAAAAACACATTTTTTGAGCAATTTCTGACGACAAACCGATCTCACTTTTGAAGTACTGAAAATATGTTTCAAAGATGACATTCTTTGAGCAATCTCCGGTGACAAACCGATCTCGCTTTTGAAGTATTGAAAATATGTTTCAACGATGACATTTTTTGAGCAATTTTGACGATTGTCAAATAAATTCTTCTTTAAAGGACATGAATTTAGTGGAAGTGATAGGTAAGTTCGAACAAGACATCGATGATAGTTAATGTCGATACATCTAACTATTTAGATTGGTGTCCAATTCATCTGTTAATTAGAATAGAACATGCTTGATTATTTTACTATGGAATAAGAAGTTAATGATAGTTAATATTGATATTGATAGGAAATTTTGATAATTTCAAATATATTCTTCGTTAGTGGACGTGAAATTGGTGGAAATGACAGAAAATTTCAATGAATTTCAAATAGATTCTTCTTCAACGGACATGTAATTAGTGGTTGATAGGCAATTTCGAACAAGACGTCGATGATAGTTAATGTTGTGCTTAGAAGAAATAACATATATCATAAAAATTATCAGTAAAGTATACCATGACAAAGTAGACGAAAAGACGAACGCGTCGGCGCAAATGGATCGAAAAACGGAGCTATAAGAAGAAGATATGGCAATTTTAAGACCGGAACTCGGCGCAGGCGCCGTAAGGAAGGGCCGGCGCCGGCGCCGGTAAAGAATGACGCGCGCCCGCGCTCGGTCTTCTTTACCGGCGCCCGCGCGCGGTCTACTTTACCGGCGCCTGCGCCGAGATCCGGTCTTAAAATTGTCATATCTTCTTCGTTATAGCTCCGTTTTTCGATCCGTTTGCGCCGACGCGTTCGTCTTTTCGTCTACTTGCATGGTATACTTTACTGATAATTTTTATATATGTATTATTTCTTCTTAAGCCAACATTAACTATCATCGACGTCTTGTTCGAAATTGCCTATCAACCACTAATTACATGTCCGTTGAAGAAGAATCTATTTGAAATTCATTGAAATTTTCTGCCATTTCCACCAATTTCACGTCCATTGACGAAGAATCTATTTGAAATTATCAAAATTTCCTATCAATATCAATTTAACTATCATTATCGACATTAACTATCATTGACTTCTATTCGATAGTAAAACGAAGCAGGGCTGAGGTGGACCGTAGGGAACACAATGCACGCTACAGGGCTAGTACGAGGAGACGACGTCCCTCGACTTGATTAGTGCAAACACAACTTGATTAGTGCAAACACATTTGGATTTCATGTACTGGTAGTCAACATAATTGTTAATTGTTCTGGGATTTAAAGTGATGCGTGTGTCGAATAAGTTGTAACATTATGAGAAATGACGTGCGAACAATGTTGTTTGAAAATTAAACTCCGAAATAGAATCGCTTTTGAAGTGCTAAAAATATGTTACAAAGATGTATATATTTTCACTTGTTATAAAAAAAACCTTTTAGGAGCGATCTCCGACGACAAACCGATCTCGCTTTAGAAGTATTGAAAATATGTTTCAAAGATGTATACAATTTCATTTGTAAAAAAAACATCTTTTTGAGCAATCTCCGACGACAAACCGATATCGTTGTTCTTAAAAGAATTCACTAAATAGAATCCACAAGAATCATTATACACTAAAGGGCTAACGCACCCACAATTAGCACCAAAACCTAGACTAATTCCTAACACCACTGTTCATCCTCTCACTTCTCCTGTCAAAATGTATCAGATTTCTTCTTTTCCTCTACCATGTACCCCCAATTAGGGTTTTCGTGTTAGTCATTTGAATTGTTAATTGTTCTAGGATTTAAAATGATGCATGTGTCGAATAAGTTGTACCATTTACCCTCCAATTAGGGTTTTCATATTAGTCATTTGAGGATTGTGGAATGCATTTCGGGCATCAGTTGTCGAAATGAATTAATTAGTGGAATCGGTGGAAATGATAGACAATGTTAGTGTATATGGAAAATCCCTGCTGTTTAAAACTAAAAATAGACATTTACTGCACACTTTGAAGTCTTGATCTTCTTTAGTCTTTCCTCATCGCTCTTGCAGTCTAGTAGAAGATCGTCAATATGAAGTAGTTCATGTTTGTCGTCATCATTTACTGCACACTTTGAAGTCTTGATCTTCTTTAGTCTTTCCTCATCGCTCTTGCAGTCTAGTAGAAGATCGTCAATATGAATAGTTCATGTTTGTCGTCATCATTTACTGCACACTTTGAAGTCTTATCTTCTTTAGTCTTTCCTCATCGCTCTTGCAGTCTAGTAGTAGATCGTCAATAGAACTATTGTTTTGAGCAATCTCCGACGACAACCGATCTCGCTTTTGAAGTATTGAAAAAATGTTTCAAAGATGACATTTTTTGAGCAATCTCTAACGACAAACCGATCTCGCTTTTGAAGTATTGAAAATATGTTTCAAAGATGTATACATTTTTATTTGTTATAAAAAAAACATTTTTTGAGCAATTTCTGACGACAAACCGATCTCGCTTTTGAAGTATTGAAAATATGTTTCAAAGATGTAAACATTTTCATTTATTATAAAAAACACATTTTTTGAGCAATCTCCGATGACAAACCGATCTCGCTTTTGAAGTATTGAAAATATGTTTCAAAGATGACATTTTTTGAGCAATCTCTGACGACAAACCGATCTCGCTTTTGAAGTATTGAAAATATGTTTCAAAGATGTATACATTTTCATTTGTTATAAAAAATAACATTTTTTGAGCAATTTCTGATGACAAACCGATCTCGCTTTTGAAGTATTGAAAATATGTTTCAAAGATGTTTCAAAGATGTATACATTTTCATTTGTTATAAAAAACACATTTTTTGAGCAATCTCCGACGACAAAACGATCTCGCTTTTGAAGTATTGAAATATGTTTCAAAGATGACATTCTTTGAGCAATCTCCGACGACAAACCGTTCTCACTTTTGAAGTATTGAAAATATGTTTCAACGATGACATTTTTTGAGCAATTTCTGACGACAAACGATCTCGCTTTTGAAGTATTGAAAATATGTTTCAAAGATGACATTCTTTGAGCAATCTTCGACGACAAACCGATCTCGCTTTTGAAGTATTGAAAATATGTTTCAAAGATGACATTTTTTGAGCAATCTCCGACGACAAACCGATCTCGCTTTTGAAGTATTGAAAATATGTTTCAACGATGACATTTTTTGAGCAAGACGACAAACCGATCTCGCTTTTGAAGTATTGAAAATATGTTTCAAAGATGACATTCTTTGAGCAATCTCCGACGACTAACCGATCTCGCTTTTGAAGTATTGAAAATATGTTTCAAAGATGTATACATTTTCATTTGTTATAAAAAACATTTTTTGAGCAATTTCTGACAACAAACCGATATCGCTTTTGAAGTATTGAAAATATGTTTCAAAGATGTATACATTTTCATTTGTTATAAAAAACACATTTTTTGAGCAGTTTCTGACGACAAACCGATCTCACTTTTGAAGTACTGAAAATATGTTTCAAAGATGACATTCTTTGAGCAATCTCCGATGACAAACCGATCTCGCTTTTGAAGTATTGAAAATATGTTTCAACGATGACATTTTTTGAGCAATTTTGACGATTGTCAAATAAATTCTTCTTTAAAGGACATGAATTTAGTGGAATTGATAGGTAAGTTCGAACAAGACATCGATGATAGTTAATGTCTAACATCTAACTATTTAGATTGGTGTCCAATTCATCTGTTAATTAGAATAGAACATGCTTGATTATTTTACTATGGAATAAGAAGTTAATGATAGTTAATATTGATATTGATAGGAAATTTTGATAATTTCAAATAGATTCTTCGTAGTGGACGTGAAATTGGTGGAAATGGCAGAAAATTTCAATGAATTTCAAATAGATTCTTCTTCAACGGACATGTAATTAGTGGTTGATAGGCAATTTCGAACAAGACATCGACGATAGTTAATGTTGTGCTTAAGAAGAAATAATATATATCATAAAAATTATCAGTAAAGTATACCATGACAAAGTAGACGAAAAGACGAACGTGTCGGCGCAAACGGATCGAAAAACGGAGCTATAAGGAAGAAGATATGACAATTTTAAGACCGGAACTCGGCGCAGGCGCCGGTAAGGAAGGGCCGGCGCCGGCGCCGGTAAAGAATGACGCCGCCCGCGCGCGGTCTTCTTTACGGCGCCCGAGCGCGGTCTTCTTTACCGGCGCCTGCGCCGAGATCCGGTCTTAAAATTTCATATCTTCTTCGTTATAGCTCCGTTTTTTGATCCGTTTGCGCCGACGCGTTCGTCTTTTCGTCTACTTTGTCATGGTATACTTTGATGATAATTTTTATGATATATTTTTTTTCTATAAGTATTTCGGAATCCTTCTTTGCTTTTTTGGAACCACTTTTAATAAATTTTGCCTACATTAGCCCCTAAATTGGTCATTTTCTGACTGAGCGTATTGGAATTCCGACTGTGCGTAATGAAATTTGGGGTCACCTCGTAATATGTTATAAATTGTGGTTAAATATAGTAATTTATGAAAGATATTAAAGCAGGGGCAAGATCGTAAAGTTTTTTAAAATTCCGACTGTGCGAAGTGAAAGCACGACTGAGCGTACGAGTTCAGTAAAATAAGTAATTGAGTGTACATCACACATCAAAAACCAATCACACGTCCACACATTGTTAAAGGAAACTTTCATTATCACTATTCCAAAGGGCTTAAACTAGTAAACACCCAAATAAGTGAGGCTACGACTCATCTAATAATCACGACCCTGAAGGGTTGAAACCAATGAACATCCAAATAAGTGAGACCACGACTCATCCAATAACCACCACCCCGAAGGGCTGAAACCAGTGAACACCCGAACAAGTGAGGTCATTGCTCATACAAATTCCACCTATGTTGTAATAACCCTTTCTCAATAAACACATTAAATACCCAAACATCATCTCACGCATGCGCCAAACAGAGATGTTACCGCCGCCACGTGCACAACACACATGACAAGACCTCCAAAACCAAAAACCAATAACCAACTGTAACACCCCATCCGCTAATCTCATAATTACCTCTTAAACTGTCACATTTGCCCATAATATTGCAGCGGAACTCTAAATACAACGGAGGGTGATACAATGCCGTTAGCCACCCATGTGGCTAACCAGGCCTACCTCAACTACTGCATCGGTCTGATGGCCGGAATAACCGAGTACCTAATACAAATACAATACTTACTCACTACTAACCGAGCCACGATACAATTCTCAATTCAGTTCTTTACTATACCAAGTCTACAATATACGGATGCCGATAACATATTCGGTCTTACACCTCATTCAAGTACATGAGTAAATTAAAATTTAACTACCCACTTAACCACCATCCCCGTCCTACTCTCGAACGGAATAATCTTCGATGTACCTAAAAATAACAACGATGCCCCTAGGGGCTCAGCTTATCGCTGCATACGAAATTCGCATACCCCGCGTGCTAACCGGGGTACGCCGACTACTTTTGTCGAGAGCATGAGATTCATTTTAATTCACTCATCATGCAACATAGCAATACATTATATATGTATACTACACAAGAATCAACATTCAACCATGGAATACAGCTCCCTAACTAACACATCGAGTTGTTAGTTCGTAATAACTTACTCTTAGGCCTTGAGGGTTCTACCTCGCTATGCCTTGGTTACACATTCAATAACTCATCCACTCTCTCGGGTTACTTATTCTTATTCTCACCCACTCTCTTGGGGTTACTTATTCTTTATCTCACCCACTCTCTCGGGTTACTTATTCTTTATCTCACCCACACTCTTGGGATACTATTACTCAAGCTCTTGTAGTTCTCGAGACACTACAGGTCTCCTATGTCATGCTTGTCTTTTCTTAATACGTTCTTAAGCCAAAACACATGGCCCTCGAGCATAGTCTTACTTCCCCGGTTTCGACCCTACTCTAGGTCTAGCATGGTGGAAAGGTTCAACTAGCTCCCGAAACTCTCTCTTAGTTCCTACCTCTTTCATATAGGTCCGACTACTCTCGGACTTCTCACATTCCCACACACTTCTCTCTCGAAGTTATAATATAATCATGTATATTAGTCTAGAAGCATCACTCTCGATGTTTCGTAAGACTTAGGGAATATTTCTTAAGTTCGGGTACTCTTAGGTTTAAGGGTTACCCCAACATTTTGTATACTATACTTTCGGTTATTTTCTCATACCGGGTTGAATCCTCGTATAGGAGGTCAACCGTACCTTAAGGGAGTTAAATGGTCCCTTAGGTCTCTTTTACTTTACTCACAAGTTCACATCTTTGAACTATCTTCGATCCTCTAGATGGAGGTTCATTTACCTTTCCACATTTATTTATTTCGTGGATTGTTTTAGTTTGGTTTTCTAACCGTTACCGGGTGTCTACTCAACCCGTTCAACTTCACATTCTAGTGAGTTCATATGTTGGCGTTATCGTTATTCTTTAATCGATAGCTTGTGTGTTTGCACGTTTCTGTTATTTTACGAAACGACCCGATCTACGAGTTTCTAGCCAATCGTTACTCAGCTATGAGTCGGTTTATACACTAAGTTAGACCTCACCGGAATTCAAGTATGTTAGCTCATGCAATATACAACAAGACATACATAATCAAGCAATGGA
Source organism: Limonium bicolor (assembly GCA_023374045.1). Taxonomy (NCBI): domain Eukaryota; kingdom Viridiplantae; phylum Streptophyta; class Magnoliopsida; order Caryophyllales; family Plumbaginaceae; genus Limonium; species Limonium bicolor. The sequence goes on from CM041776.1 coordinate 25,839,101, forward strand.
TCATTTTCATGCTTTAGTCTTGATTAAACCAGCACACAAACACACAAATCAACGTAGCACGGTTAGCATACGGGGCATGAGAAAATCATACATTCCACATTGGTTTCACTTTTACCGTGTCCTCACATTGCTCGGTTCTCACACGATTCTCGGATAATGTTTCAAACATTATTATTAATACCAAGCTCATACGGTACGTAAATAAATACTACTCCCGTACTTACCTCGTTATCCCGTTATCTCGGTTTTACTCTTGTTAAATTGAGTTCTTACTTAACACTCACTTCTAGCACTTGTTTACACTTCTTAGGGCCTTTACAAGTCACCAAACAAGGCCTTAACATCATCTAACATCATTAACATTCAAACCCCATCATATAAGCCCTTTAAAACACTCACGGGACAATTCTGGGGGTGGTCTGGGACTTGGTCCTTACCCTAAGTCCCGGACCAATACTAGATCAAACTCTCGGCTGAAAATTCACTATGGTCCGGGACCTTGTCCTGGAGTATAGTCCTAGACCAAGGCCGGAGTTGTATTCTCGGCAATAATTTAGGGGTGGTCCGGGACTTTGTCCAAGGACCAAGTCCCGGACCCTGCTAAAACCTGCTTCAAACTTAATTTTTCATCCCCTAATCAACCCTTAATCCATACTTAATCATTCCCTAATCTTTCCATAAGTTTCCTACATGTTTAAACACCTTAAAACATGCTCTAAACCTCTTCAAATCATAGGTTTAATCCTTGCTCCCATTCTTGCTCAATCTCACAAATTTTCATTCTCATTTTGCATCTTTGCACCCTAATGCATTTCTAACTTCCTCTTGGTAGTTTATACCTCCTACCAAACTTGTCAAATCACTTACTCATCACTCCAATTCATTCCTAGGCCAATGCACCTCTAAAACCCAAGTTCACTCCTCGTTTCACAAGTTAAACACTCTTGTTCATTACTAGCAAAATTCATGACTTATCTCCTCATTTATGCTACAGATTTTGCATCCACCCTTCAAACTCTCATTCTCTAGTTCTTGGTGGGTTTAATACACTCATTTACACTTCCATTTACTCCCAAGCACACATAGGTTCACCAACCTCTCAAAATCACCTTAACACTCGGTTTTCTACCGAAATTTCGCCATAACACGACTACTTTTCTAGCATTGCCCAAAAGCTCATATTTCACATAATTCATCCTAAAACTAACCAGACCCATAAGGGTTCTACCAGCACACATAAATCCATCAATACTCATCAAATTCTCCAAATACAACACAATGCACAATTCATAAAATGCATAGCTCTTAAATCAAACACTAATTTCATAAACTCTTTCTCACTTGCATTAATACCACACAAGCACATTACTACCACAACTCATGTGGGGTTCATTCATTTAATTAACCCATCCCAAATTCTTATAACTTTTAGTTAGGCTCCAAGGTAGATTATTTACCTTATATTCACAAGCCTTTTCTTTGCAATTATCTTCTCCTCTTCTCCACTTCTCTTCACTCCAAATTCAGCCAAGGAAAATCACTTGCCCAAATCTCTAAACCAATATTCAAATTGGAAATTAAGCACTAAGCAATTCTCTTAGGCTCATTAATTAATCTAGAATTCAAAAAGATGCTTAAAGCACCAAGTTAGGGTTTACCTTTGGAAATTCTTGAATGGTTTTCAATTCGTGAATCTTAGGAAGGATTTCCACCACCATTTAAGGCTTGGAGAATAGCTCAAACAAAGAAGAAAGCTAGTTATTAAAAGATCCAAAATAGGCCAAGGTGGAGAATGGAGAAAACATGAGTTTTCCATGGATATTTTTACCTTAATAGAAAGAGGAGGCTTCAAGCTTCAAGATGGTGTGGTTTTCTCCTCAAATGGCCAAAACCCATGGGAATGAACTTCATCCTTTTCGAATTTTAAAAAGAGTGGATGATAGGGCTTGATGAGAGGAGTTCAAATATGTAGTTATATTTGAATTCGGAGCATGAACGAAGCTTGGGCAAGGAGAAGAAGTGAGGAGGCCATGGAAGGGAGCTCCATTTTCTTCTAGCAACAGAGAGGGAGGAGAAAAATCGGTGGAAGAGGGGAGAGGAGGAAGAAGAAAGGAAATGGGAGGAGTGAGAGGGAGAGAAGTGCTTTATGCTTTTTGCTTTTTCCCTCTCTTTTCTTTTCTTCCTTTCTTATTAGTTTAGTGTGTGAGTGAGAGGATGATTAACACATTAAAAACCGGCCCCCAAATATACATATGTGCTGGAGCGTTTTTTGTCTTTTACAGAAAACACTCGTTAATTTACCCGGTTCGACACTATTCACTAACCGGGCCCGTTTTCGGATTTTTTTCGTTTCTTTATTTTTAATGGTTCCTAAGCTCCCATTAATACTTAATTATAGTTATATAGTCAAACATAATTTTTACGGGTCTGTTTGACCACTTAAAGTCGCGTTTTCGGGTTTTCTCGAAAAACGTGCTTTAAGGCTCCGTTAGCGTGTTAATCCATTATTTGGATCCGTTTTCTTCGGGAATTATTCCCACACACTAATTAGGTGTATTAAGCCTTAGGAATCCATCTCGGACCCTAACCGAGGTCATATTCCTCCTATACTCATTTAATGCGCGTTTTAGCATTTTTCGCGTTTTACGCATTTTCTCATTTCTTTTGGTTTTATTCTCTTTACCAATACTATTTAGGCACCATTAGGCCTTTAATAATCATATTAGAATAACTTAATCACCACTTTTAAGTCTGGGGGTATTAAACCAACCAAAACGCTGTGATGACAGAGATAGCTTACCAGATAAATCTAAATCAAATCTTAATTACAACTATGAGCATCTCTACTACTCAGGGCTTAGTCCAAGTTTTACCAGAAATCCAAACATCAGTCTACCTGATGGAGAAATATGTGACTACTTCTACCACATAGGCAGTGTACCTATCGTTTTGCGGGTATAGTGATTAAATGGGGTTGTCGATCTCAGGGACCTCGTATAATTAATTGACAAATATTTGATTAACTGGGAAATTAAGTTAAACTAAAGAAAACAGGAAATATCACTTTTTCGGTTTTGATTAATTAATTAAAAAGAAACTAAACTACAAGGACAATTAAGACAACTTAAATAAACACAGAGGGATTTAAAGAGTGGTGAATGTGATAAATAGAAAAGCGCACCCGGGTTGTTTGCTTACCTATTCCTTTTATCTGTTACTAAATTCTTCCTTTAATTTTACTGCAATAACTCAGAAACTTTAATTAATTCATTAACGACTAAGTATAATGAATCCTAACCAATTGTTAGACCTAGCAGCAGGCTAATGCTCTAGACCGGACACAATTAATCGCATAAAGAGCAGTTTCTATTGGAGTCTAATTAACCTATAGGCCGGATCAGGCTTCTAGCTGTTAATTAGGTTCAACTTCCTTCGTCTAGTTATTTATCTCAGCTCTCGCATTTTAATAAAATAACTACAAGGGTTGTTTTAATTACCGGCCAAATAATTAAAACACTTGAAGGACAGGAATTGAACTGTTGCAGTTAACTAAATTTATTTAAAGAAATACATAACAGAATTTAGGAAATAGGTTCGCTTCCCAACCCGGGAAGCTAAAATACTTACTCGCTCATCGTTACAGAAACAACGATAACAGAAAAGGAATGCATTAAATAAATTAAAGTAAGGGTAAGAGATAACTCCAGTTTAGAAGTTCACTCCGGTTCCTCGCTTCAACTTCGTCTTGCGCTGCCCCGTCTGCTAATTTATTTCTGTAGAGCTGGCGTAATAGTGGAAATAAAATAAAGTGGGTGTATGTTACGTGGGAATTTAATGGAGTGGATGGGTGATGATTTTGATGAAGTGAATGGAGTGCGATCGTGGGAGAATGCGTGGGTGAATGGATTAATGGATTGTGATGACTGGATGATGGATCGTGTATTTTAGCTTCCAGTAGTGTGGGTTTATATAGGCGGAGGACATGGGAAACAGACAAAGGAGAAGTGACAGGGTGAATCAAGATAGTCGGAGGAGTTGGTGCAGATCCGTGAAGATTGAGATTTCATCGGGCAGTGCAATTGATTTCAGACAGATTTAATTGATGATCTGCAGCAGCCATTGATTGAAGAGCCGGCGTCACGCTCGCGCAAATTAAGGTGGGCGATCGCAATTAATGTAGTTCGACTGCGGCGCCTGAAGAAGAAGAAGAAAACTCTGTTCGGAATTCTGTTTGCGCTGAGCTCTCTGTGCTGTCCGCCTGTGGTGGTCTCCTCCGTCCCCGGCGTCCTGGTCTTGTCCGCGATAAGAGGCGGAGTCTGTGTCTTGTCCGCGATAGAGGCGGACGCCTCTGTTGTACCAAACCAGGCGGACTCTTCCCTTGTCCGCGAGATAAGAGGCGGACGACTCTACTTGACCGCGAGATAAGAGGCGGACGCCTCTGTTGTGTCTGCGCCTCTCCTGTCCGCCAGTTATGCTATATATATATGTGTAGCCCAATCTTGAATCGGCTCCAGATTATTCGTTATAAGTCCGTTTGACTCGCCGTTTGTTGCGTTGGAAAGCTTGTGAAGTAAACTACTTGATTCCAACACTTTTTCCTACATTTAACACATAAAATATATCAATTCATATCAAAACATAAACCTAGGAAAATCGTCAGATAAGTGAGAAATATTACTTAAAATACTGCAAATTATAAGGTAATTAAACCCTTAAAAGTCTATATATTTCGCACTTATCAAACTTCCTCACACTTATCTTTTGCTTGTCCTCAAGCAAATAAAGAACAAACTTTCTCTAAGGTTACAGTATCAAACTCCGGGATTCAACAATCGTGGAAGGAAATCAAGCTAAATGGCAATCAAAAGAATAATCCTGCTCTTAGATGTAGGTTTTTGTAAACAGTGAAACAGAAAATTTTTAATAAGAGCATGGATAAGTCAGATTGTAAAAATTGAACATAGATTAGCTTGGAACCTTCCACCAATTTCTTTTCTCTAACCTTTGGATGACAAGGGGTGTGAAGTAACACCTTATTCCGTGATACCTTTCAACACCACATACTCATGATCGAAATATGAAAAATTGTGACAATTATTCAGCATTAAGAGTTTTGCATGTTCATTTTTTTCTTTTTCTCTTCTCTTTTGTTTTTTTTTTCATTGTTTGCACAATTGTTTTCATCCCCCAGACTTTTCTCTTCACCCATGTAGCGGTTTTGGGCCTTCTATCCCAGATCACAAGACCTTAGGTAGATGGGTGATAAGGCACCCCAAGGACTTAATAACCGAATGAACGAGGCCTGTTTTGGTTCAGAAAACTTCATTATATGATCAGAGGAGTACCTTGCCTTATCCTTTCCATACCAAACTTTCACTTAGTCCCATGATTGCCAAGCTAAGGTAACTCAATTTCCACAATCAGCTTATCCACCAGATTTTAGTGAAAATAGATTTAATTTTGAAGAAAGAAATTGATACATACAAACAACGTCAAGCAGAACGATTCTTGAGGTTGTCATCAGGCTCGATTTCAAAAACTTCCACAAAAATTTTAGCCCGAAAATTCAACATGTATTGGCCTTTAGAGAAGCTTACTATCATAATTAGAGAACAATAAAACAAGTGTGGCATTAGGTACTACTGGCATATTTTCAGGGAAAGGTCTAAACTTCCTCACACTTAAGAGGAGCAATGTCCTCATTGTTCATAAAATAATCAAGAAAAGACCTTTCAAAATATGCCAGACTCATGAATCAACAGTTAAAGCTCGAGTGGCTGAACATAAATATTAAAAATAAAGGAACTGAGACTCCCCTGATATCGTGAGATTGAGGAAGGTGCCCTTCCTCACACTTAAAGCATTGGCGGTGGGGTCGATGTTCCTCACACTTGAGTCTAAGCAAGGGTTCAGCTTGGAGTGATTGCAACAAACGGTTTACCTACACACACTGTCAAATACCAAAATAACGCTAGGAAGCGTTGCGTTAATAGCACAGGTCTAATTATCTCCTTCCTCTTCTTCTTCTTCCTCGCCCTTTTTTTTTTTATATATATATATCACAATAATTAGAGAGAAATAGATGCGTAGCTTATAAAACATGAATTTGAAAATTACCCCTGGGTTGCCTCCCAGTCAGCTGCCCTCTTTATAGTCATTGGCTGGACTTTGTGAAGTAGCTAACCTGCAGTTGGATCTTTAAGAGATATTTCATATGTAGCAGCTTGATCCAGTGTAGTACCCAGAAATTTCTTGACTCTTGACCCATTGACTTTAAATGTTTCCCCCTTTGCATTGGCGAGTTCAATCGCACCGAATGGGGAAATGCTAATAATAGGGTAAGGTCCTGACCAGTATGATTTCAGCTTACCTGGGAAGAATCTCAGCCTGGAGTTGAAAAGTAGGACTTGGTCCCCCACCTTGAGTTCCCGATTGGCAATCATCTTGTCATGCCAGCGCTTGGTACGTTCCTTATATATTACAGCATTCTCATAAGATTCGTTCCTGAGTTCCTCCAACTCTGTCAACTGGAACTTTTTCACCGGCTTGCTGTAGGTCAAAATTAAGAGCTTTCAAGGCCCAATATGACTTGTATTCTAATTCCACAGGCAAGTGGCATGCCTTCCCAAAAACCAACTTGTAGGGAGACATGCCAATTGGTGTCTTGAAAGCAGTGCGGTAGGCCCAGAGCTTCATCTAATCGAAGTGACCAATCCTTTCGAGAAGAGTTCACCGTCTTTTGCAAGATCCACTTGAGCTCTCGGTTCGTCACTTCGGCCTGCCCATTTGTTTGAGGATGGTAGGGTAAGGAAACCTTATGTCGAACCCCATATTTCTTTAATAGTGCTTCAAACTGGCGGTTACAGAAATGGGAGCCACCGTCACTGATTATGGCTCGAGGAACGCCGAATCGAGTGAAAATATTTTTCTTCAGGAACTTCACAACAATTTTAGCATCATTAGTAGAACAGGCAAGGGCTTCCGCCCATTTTGAAACATAATCAACAGCTACTAAGATGTAAAGATTACCGAAAGAGTTTGGGAAGGGACCCATAAAATCAATACCCCAGACGTCAAATAGCTCAACTTCTAACATGTTATTCAGTGGTAGCTCATTTCGACGAGATAGATTACCTTGCCTTTGACACCGATCACATGTCGAAACAAACACATGACAATCCTTGTGAAGGGTGTTCCAGAAAAAACCTGATTCTAGTATTTTTGCAGCGGTTCGAGTGGCGCCATGATGTCCACCGGCTTCTCTGGAATGGCAATGGAGGAGAATGTTTCTGACCTCTGACTTCTGGACACATCTCCTAATGATACCATCTGCACAGACTTTAAACAGATAAGGGTCATCCCAAAAATAATGTTTGACAATGGAAAAGAACCTCTTTCTCTGCTGATAAGTCATATCAGCTGGAACAATCTTCCTAACAAGGTAGTTAGCGATATCAGCAAACCATGGATCCTCAACATCTTCAGCTGCAAATGCTGACTCATCGGGGAAGGACTCGTTGATGGGAGTCCCATCATCAGATGCCTCCATTCTGGACAGATGATCAGCTACCACATTTTGTGTTCCCTTTTTGTCCCTGATCTCAATATCAAATTCTTGCAATAGGAGAATCCACCTAATCAACCTGGGTTTGACTCTGCCTTAGCAAACAAATACTTAAGAGCAGAGTGGTCAGTATGCACAATAATTTTACCACCCAGTAAATAAGATCGAAACTTATCTAGAGCAAAAACTACAGCTAGTAATTCTTTTTCTGTGGTCGCATAATTTTTCTGGGCATCATTTAAAGTTCGACTTGCATAATATACTACCCGAAGAATTTTATCAACTTCTGACATAACACGGCTCCCACAGCGTAATCACTAGCGTCACACATTATCTCAAAAGGGAGTGACCAATCAGGAGACACAACGACAGGTGCAGAAATTAGCTTTTCTTTTAATAATTAAAAGCTGTCAGACATTCTTCAGAAAAATGGAACTTACATCCTTCGCCAGTAGATCACACAGAGGTTTAGAGATTTTGGAAAAATCTTTGATGAATCTTCTATAAAAACCTGCGTGTCCAAGAAAACTACGAATATCTCTAACAGAAGATGGTGGTGGGAGCTTTTCAATTACCTCGACTTTAGCCCGATCTACCTCAATACCTTTTGAAGAAATTTTGTGGCCCAGGACGATTCCTTCTCGAACCATGAAGTGGCATTTTTCCCAATTTAACACCAGATTGGTTTCTTCACACCTGGACAACACAAGATCAAGGTTTTCTAGACAGGATTCAAATGTTAGACCATAAACAGAAAAATCGTCCATAAAAACCTCAATGCATTTCTCAATATATTCAGCAAAGATGGCCATCATACAACGTTGAAACGTGCAGGAGCATTACATAATCCAAATGGCATTCTTTTATAACTATAGGTTCCATACGGACAGGTAAAAGTTGTCTTATCCTGATCCTCAGGAGCTATAGGGATTGAAAATAACCTGAAAAGCCATCCAGAAAGCAGTAGTAGTCATGTCCAGCTAGTCTTTCCAACATTTGATCAATGAAAGGTAATGGAAAATGGTCCTTACGAGTGGCATCATTTAATTTCTATAATCAATACAAACCCGCCATCCTGTAGTGGGACGCTGGGTAATCAGCTCACCCTTTTCATTAGGAACCACAGTGATTCCTCCTTTCTTTGGTACTACCTGAACTGGACTTACCCATTTACTGTCTGAAATAGGGTAAATAATGCCTGCATCGAGTAGTTTGATTACCTCTTTCTTAACTACCTCTTTTAGGACTGGGTTAAGACGTCGCTGAGGCTGAGCCAATGGTCGGTAGTTATCTTCCATATAGATTCGGTGAGAACACAACTGAGGGCTGATTCCTTTAATATCTGCTATCGACCAACCAATAGCTGATGTGTGATTGCGCAACACCTCCAGTAGTTGCTTCTCTTGAGTTCCTGTCAAGTCAGAAGAGATTATAACAGGTAATTCCGATGGTTCATTAAGAAAAGAATATTTCAAATGAGAGGGAAGAGGTTTCATCTCCACTGTAGGAGGTTTTTCAATAGATGGTCTTGGCCGGTCAGCACTTCGCTCAACTTTCTCAAATTGCTGCTGGTACTTGTGGAAGTGTGGCCGCCTTTTGTTTAACTCCTCAGCCATGAGGGCCATATCTGGATCCTCATCATCAGCTTCACAAGATGCCATAAGACATCTTTCCAGGACTTCCTCTTCTTCTCTGCTTAAAATAGTTTCCTGCACTAAAGAGTCAATAATATCTATAGCAAAGCAGGATTGAACAGTGGCAGGACGCTTCATGTTGCGTGTCATGTCGAAAACAACCTGCTCATCATGAAATCTTAGAATAATCTTCCCTCCTTCCACATCAATGAGAGTGCGGGCAGTTCTCATAAACGGTCTGCCCAAAATTAGTGGTACATCTGTATCTTCCTCCATATCAATGATGATAAAATCAGCAGGGAAGATAAATTTATCAATAGAAACTACCAGGTCCTCAACTTTTCCTTTAGGATAAATTATGGAACGGTCTGCTAGTTGTAACTGAACAGATGTGGGAGCACATTGACCTACACCTAATTTCTTGAAAATAGATAAAGGCATTAAATTAATACTTGCTCCTAAATCACATAAACCGTTACCGCAATCAACCTTCTCGATAGCGCATGGAATGATGGGAAGGCCTGGATCTCCTAACTTGGGTGGCAGCTTCTTAAGGAGAACTGCAGATACTCTTTCTGTCAACTTGACTGTGTCAGACTCTAGCAAAGAACGCCTGTTAGACAAAATATCCTTCATAAATTTAGCATACATAGGCATTTGAGACAAAGCATCAGAAAAAGGGATGTTAATAGTTAATTTCTTAAAGATATTAAGAAATTTCCCGTATTGCTCGTCTACGTTCTTTTTCTTTAGTCTGTTAGGGAATGGAATAGGGGGATTATAAGAGAGTTGAGAAGGTTTAATAGTGAGAGATTCAGAGACTCCTTCTCCTTGGGATTTGTTGTTTCCTCCACTTCAGGTTGAGATTCAGCTGGCTTATTAAAATCTTCTTCAACTTCTGGAACATCAGAAACTAGTTCCTTGCCGCTTCTCAGAGTTACTACTGCTTTTGCATGCTCCCTTGGGTTAGGGTCAGGCTGACTGGGAAGTGACCCCGTCGGTCGTTGTGCCAGCTGTTGTGAAATTTGACTCATTTGCCTCTCTAGGCTCAGGTTGATAGAAGCTTGATCAGCGTTTTAAAGTCTATTAAATTCTTGGTAAAATTTAATTTTATTTCCTATTCATAGCTCGTGCCATCGATTTTGTCTCTCTTCGCCACCGACAACCAAAAACCTCTCTTCTGCTCGTTGTCGCCACCGTTGCTTGTCGCTGTTGCTTGCCGCCGGTGCTCTTAGCGGCGCCCTCCACCATCGCAAACCACCCAGGGTTGTTGCCGGTTACTCTCTTCCGATAATTTTACTTGTAACTGGCAAACAAAAGGCGCTATAATTCTCTTCATCTGTCTCTGTTGATTTTTTTCAATGTCACACCTTCTAAAGCAAATAACGCTATGTGCTAGCTATTCATTCTATTTGGCAATTAGGTTTTGATTTTAATGTCGCACCTTTGAAGAATACATGTTGGTTTTAATGATTTGAAAATTAATAATTATTATTTAGTTTTATCTAGAAGATTAGTTTTTGTAGGAGGAGGTTACAGGGTTGTTAAGATATTTTTTTATAACTAGTTTAGTTCATTAGCCTATAAAAGGATTGCATTCCTATCAGAATTAAGATGCAAAAGTAACGTATTTTTATTCTTCTTCTTATTTCTCTCATTCTTATATTTTCAACACGGTATCAAGAGCAAGATAGAGGGAAGAAATCAATGCAGATTTCTTTCTGAATTCTGAGGTCCAAAAAAGTTGTCATATGCTTCTCTTACTGTCGTAAGTTTTTTTTAGGTATTATTGAGCGGAAAAAAAAAAGTGAGAAAGCGTTTTGAGTTTGAGTGATGACATCAAATTTTAATATTCCTATTCCAATTTTCAGTGGCAAGAATTATCATTCATGGGCCATTTGAATGGAGTCATATCTACGAGCTTTCAATTTGTTGGAAGTCGTGGAAACCGGTTTTGAGCCTACTCCTCTGCCGTCAAATCCACAAACTACACAGACAAAAAGATTCGAAGAAGAAATTATGAAGATTCTAAAGGCGTTATCTTGCATACATTTGGCAGTGTCTGAAGAATTTTTCACTAGCATTATGGCTTGTGAATCTGTAAAAGAAGCATGGGAGACACTCCAGGAAGAAAATGAAGGTAATAGTCAAACCAACTTGATGCAATTCTGAATCCCAAAAGAGAATTTGAGATGGTCAGAATGAAAAAAAATCTAAGAATGTGAAGGAGAATGGAAGTCGAATTTTATCGATCACCAACCAAATTAAACTTCTTGGTGAACTGCTTCCGCCTCAAAGACTTGTAGAGAAACTTCTCGTCACACTTCCTGACATGTATGAATCCAAAATCTCATCTCTTGAGGATTCAAAGGATTTTTCCAACATAAATTTTGCAGAATTGATCAATGCGCTTCTAGCGGTTGATCAACGAAGGACGATGAGAGGAGAAGAAAATGAAGACAATCCTGAAGCCGCCTTTATGGTTATGTCTTCAAAATTTAAAGGAAAAGACAAATTTTTACAATGTACTAATTGTAAAAAATTTGGCCATGAAGAAGATGATTGTTGGCACAAAGGAAAAACTCAGTGTTATAAGTGCAAAATATTTGGTCATGTTCAAAAGTATTGCAGGTTTGGTGCTCAGACAAGTAACAAAGAACTTGAGAAGGCTTAGTTCGTATAAGAAAAAAAAATTAGAGGTAAGAAGAGATGTGCTCCTGGGATAGATTATTGGTGAGATGTGCACCATAATTGCTGAAGAATATGAGAAGTGCATCCGGATGTTGGAAAGAAGTGCTCCGTGGAAGATTTGAAGATTTGAAGATTGAAGAGATGTGCTTCAAATATTTTTGTTTAAGTTGTTAAGACTTTTTTCATAGTTTTATTAGAGAATTTCAAATCAAGGGAAAGTGTTGGTTTTAATGATTTGAAATTAATAATTATTATTTAGTTTATATAGAGATTAGTTTTTGGAGGAGGTTATGGGGTTGTTAAGATATTTTTTGATAACTAGCTTAATTTCATTATCCTATAAAAGGATTGTATTCCTATCATAATTAAGATGCAAAAGTAACGTATTTTTATTCTTCTCCTTATTTCTCTCATTCTTATATTTACAACGATACATGCTCTACGCTTTGATTTTCTGGTCGAATAGTTTTTTATTGTTGTCACATATTGTTCTGCTACCTCTTTCTGCCTGGCTAGATTATAGTTTTTGATCCCAATATAATGTTGTTAGATCAAGTTCCTTAAGGTTTTGATGATCCTTTTGGGTTGAATATTTTGATAAAGTGTTTCATGAAGTAAGATTATCAGAATCGCTTGATGCTCAAGGTTGCAAGCGGGTTCTTTTTGTTTGATCGGTACCAACATGTCGAGCACATGTCCCAGACCGCTCAGGGTGAAGCTCCAAGACAAGTCAACCTCAATACAGAGACTGTAGTGACATAGTTGATTAAGTGGACAACTTGGAAGATGTAATCATCACTTGGAAACTTCCCAGAAAGTGACATGAGGACTTAGCATCTAGGAAGACAAGGGGTGGAAGCAATTGGTGCAACTTGTGCCAAGCATGCCTTCTGGTAACCATTAGAACACATCCAAGTGTATTGCCTACAAGTCTGCATTATTAGGTCATCACTGATAAAAGCATTAGCTGAGGCTGGCCTAGAGTTACTTGAGTTGCCAACTTGCAAAAGCTACTACTTGCCACCGGAAGAAAATGAGAAGCCTCAATGTGTTGGTCTATCTTCGGGTGATCATTGTTGGAAGACATTAGCTGAAGTCAGAAGATGAAAAAAAGTTGATCTACCAACTTGCAAATATCAACTATAAGCCACGTGTGGTCGTGCCCACAATCACCACCCATATAGACCAATGGCTATCCTCCACGTGTCATCCAAGTGAATAAGTGAGCAGCAGCACAACATATGGCGTACAAGCAATACCAAGTGGATGATGAAGTCAAATGAAGTCTACAAGTCAGCTTGATTAGCATATATCTTTATAAATAGGAATCGGAACTCAATTGTAAAGGGTGCTTCAAGGAACACCATACTTAATGATATAGAGAAAAAGAACAAAAGTTGTCAGAGCTTAACTTGAGTTAAGTCTCAGTCTCAATTTAGTGAGTGAGTTGAAAAGAGCAAGAGTGTGAAGCGGTGGGGGTGTTAACTCGTAGTTTGAGTACATGTGTAATTAGTTAGGGTCGGGGGTAGTTGGTGAGACTACGGGGAGACTAACTAGGACAGTCGGACAACAATTGGGAAACTGTTGAGAGACTGGTGACCGAGAGGTCAGTCTGGGTAAAAGGACTTCGGTGGTAAGTCCTAAACTGTCTCGAAGTCTAAGGGTTGGACGAGGGGAATTGAGTGAATTGCAAGGAGTAATTCTCAGTCTGAAATAAGATTCTGGTTTTAAAATCCACACTTTACTACCATCAATTCGTTACATTGTGATAAAACTCACAGACAGCCTAATGACACGTCTAAGTTACATCAAGGACGTATCTTGGTGTGGTAGAGTAGTAGTAGTAGTAGTAAAAATATATGTTACTATATCTCTATCACCTAGGCATTCTACCTGTCGTTTTACAGAATTAGTGATGAAGTGGGTTGTCGATCTCAATGACTTCTTTCAATTAACTGACAGACTATTAAATTGACTGAGAAACCTAAACTAAACTAAGAAAACATAAAATGTCACATTTTTAGGGTTTGATTAATCTAGTTAAAGGATTAACTCAATAAACAAACATAAATCAATAAAATAAACTAAATTAAAGGTTGAAAACTTTGAAACCTAAGAAGCACCCCGGATTGTTCTGCAAACCTTTTCTTTCTCAATCTATTAATAAACTCTTCCTTGATTATACAATAAAATCACGAATCCTAATTAATTTGTTGACTGGTTCCTGTACAACGGATCCTAACTGGCAGAAATAATAAGCCACAAACCATGCCCAAGTCAATTCTAACCAATCGCGTTATAATCAACTCTTATTGGAGACAGATTAACCTATAGGTAAACCATGCTTGTAGTCCTTACTTCGGGTTAACTTCCCATGTCTTGTTAACTAATCTCACAACCACATTTTGATTAGAAAACTACAAATATCACTTTAATAATTGATCAGAGAATTAAAGCGCATGAAGAATAGGAATTAAACTACTACATTAATAATCAAAGAAAAGATTATAGAATAAATCTAAAGACCCGGTTTGCAACCCCAATCCGTGGAACTTGACTAACTACTCAGACATGACTCTAAAAAAAACAAAGGAAGAACACATTGACTAAAGGTGGCCAACGTGACCGAATAGAACCAGAACCGGTGGGACCCGGAACCGGTTGGACATGGAACCGGTTGGACATGGAACCGGTTGGACCTGGAACCAGTCGGAACCGGTCTGGAACCAGTTTGGATCCGCAACCGTATGCAAGCAAAGTGAATTTGAATACACCTTTGAAGATTCGGGACTGAACCGGACCCGGAACCGTCGTGGAACCGGTTGGAACCGATTCAAAACCGGTACAGTTGGTATAAGGTTGCATACAAAATAGTGGTGTGCAACGTTTTGATGTTGTGTAATCATGAGTGATTAATGTGAGGTGTGAGTCATCTCTATCGACTGCCATTGTGCTGAAAACGTGAGTAGTATGATTGAACTATATATAACATATATATTTGTTGCATTGTAATACTTGTGAGATTAAAGAATGTAAGTCCAACATTTTTCCTGCATTTGACACATAATATGCATCAGTTCACATCAAAACATAAATCTAAGGAAAAACATATGACAAGTGAGAAATATAGCATACATTATTACAAACATAGAATGAATTATAGCCCTAAAAATAGATATATTTCTCACTTATAAAACTTCATCACACTTAACTTTTGCTTGTCCTCAAGCAGATAGAGAATATGACTATCTCTAAGGTCGTAGTATCAAAACTTAGGATCGAACAAATGCAGATGGAAAACAAGCAAAGTGACAATCAAAAGAATAATTCTGTTATTAGTTGTATTTTTCACAATCAGTGAAAAAGAGTAATGTTAAAAGCATAGAGAAGTTAGATTACAATAACTGAACATATATTAGCTTGGGATTTTCCTCCAATTCCTTCCTCTAACCTTTGGATGACAAGGGGTGTGAAGTAACATCTTATTCCGTGAAACCTTTCAACACCACGTACTCATGATCAAAATAGACAAAACACATTAAACTTTCAGAATTTAAAAACTTCCTTATTCTTTAATGTTTATGTTATTTCATTTGTGCACATACATTTCATTCCCCCATACTTTTCTCTTCATCCATGTAGCGGCGTTGAGCCAACTATCCCAAATCCCTAGACCTTAGGTAGTTAGGTGTTAAAGCACCCCGAGAACTTAATAACCGAATGAAAGAGGCCTGTTTTGGTTCATGAATTTTAGTTAAGATCAACGGAGTACCTTGCCTTATTCTTTTCATACCAAACTTTCACATCAATTCCAAAATCTCAAGATAAGCTAATTCCCTTTCCACAATCAGCTAATCCACCAAATTTCAATGAAAACAAAATTAAATTTAACTATAACTATACATACAAATAGCTTAAAACAGAAAGATCATTGAGGTGGTCACTAGTCTCAATTTCAAAAACGTCAGCAAAATAATTTCACCCAAGAATTTGACATTTATAAGCACTCAAAGAAGTATATTATCACAACCAGAGAACAAAATAAAAGCTAGTGTGGCATTAAGTACAACTAGCATATTTTTAGGGAAATGTTTCTACTTCTACATACTTGAAAGGAGCAATGTCCTCATTGTTCACAAAATAAAATCAAGAAAAGACCTTTCCAACTATACATACAAACAACTTAAAACAAAAAGATCCTTGAGGTGGTCCCTAGTCTCAATTTCAAAAACGTCAGCAAAAGAATTTCACCCAAGAATTTGACATTTATAAGCACTCAAAGAAGTATATTATCACAACCAGAGAACAAACAAAAGCTAGTGTGGCATTAAGTACAAGTAGCATATTTTCAGGGAAATGTTTCTACTTCTTCAGACTTGAAAGGAGCAATGTCCTCATTGTTCACAAAATAAAATCAAGAAAAGACCTTTCCAAAATATGTCGGACTCATTAAGGATTTCATTCAGGACACAATGGACTCACTATAAGCATTAAGCATCATAGGCTGAACAAAAACAATAAATAAAGAGAAACTAAAACTCCTCTGATATCTTTAGATTGAGGAAGGTTCCCTTCCTCACACTTAAGCTCGAACAGAGGGGTAGCATCATTCCTCACACTTGCGTCCAAGCAAGTGTCCAACCTTTGAGAATAGAAAATACCACAAAAAGTTTCACCTGCACACACTTAAGAAAACACCACATAACACTAGAAGTGTTGCATTAGTAGCACATGCACCATTGCCACTTCTGACTCAAAGAAAACTAAAATTACACTAAGAAAAAGAAAAAGAAATTTATAATAAAATAAAACAAAAACTACAAACAACGTTGGGTTGCCTTCCAGTTAGCTGCCCTTCTTTATAGTCTTTGGCTAGACTCCAGCTTCGTTATCACGGATCAAAAATAAAAGTGGTTAGTGGCTTCGTCGAGAAAACGAAGTGGGCAACAATTATTAGCAAACCACCTGGATCAAAACTGTGTTACCTCAGCAATAAAATAGGAAAATAAATACTTCATAAACCTGGTGCTTGAGGAGGTACTGCCGGTAACGAATCTTAATCACGGGACCAGGTGGTGCTGTCTTTTTTTCCTCAAATTGGAGGATGTAAACACGCTCCTTATGATGGTGAGGCTTCTAGAGGTGAGGTTGAAGTTGTGGACGAACTGGTGGTGGCGTTTTCTCCTCATATTCGAGGATGCAGACATCCTCTTCTAGTTGGTGAGGCTTAGTAGGATAATCTTCCACTGGTTCGTAGACAGGCACAGGAAAAATATTCTCAATCTATGGGTGCTCCGTTGGAACGGGTTTGGAGAGGGAGGGTAATTAAAAATCCCACAATCGATCCAACTCTTCAGTAGATAATGCACCCCCAGGTCTGTTACTCAATCTCTACATCCTACTCCTTACCTTCAAAAATATCAGGCTCGAATCGGTCTTCACTCCTCCGAGTCACCGCTGGAATCTCTTCTAACGACTCGGCCTGACTTGGGAGGAATTCGTTTGGCCTCTGTGTAAACTTGAAGGATGGCTGATGAGTCTATTGCTATGCTGGAATCTCAATGGACTGAATTGGGCTGTCAACTACAAAATTTCTATTTAGCTTCAAGATTTCCCTCATCATACTTTGTATCTCTTCAAGATCGCTTAAAGGGAGATTTTGAGATCAGTAGAAGGATTCTTGCTCCACTGTAGGCAACTGGTTTTCCCACCAATTAGGTTCTTGATAAGATTGTTGTGGTGGCTAGCAGTAACTCTACGACCTGTTGTGATTGAGAATGTGATATTCCAACTGATTTTCATTGTACTACGGCCTATTCTGCTCAACTTCCCACCAGTAAGGTTCTTAATTAGATTGTTAAGGTGGTTAGTAATCCTCAATCAATCTTTGATAAGAAGATATCTCCTTCTGCACACGCTTCAGTTCCAGTTCTGCCAACAATCTTCTCACCTCATCCTTGTCGCTCTCCATCATCAATAATTGGCCTATCACAAAAAAAAATAAAAAGCAAAAGTAAAATAGAAATAAAAAGAAAAAGGAAATACAAATCCTAACAAAAATAACTATAACAAGAAAAACAAAATAGAAACAAAAGAAAATTGCTACAATAGATAAAATAAATAAAAACGATAATAAAAATGAAAATAAATAATAAACAAATAAAACAAAATAAAAATCAAAACAAAATGATAATTAAATAAAAGGGAATTTTCACCAGATACCCCTGAGGTTTGACCGAATTTCACCAAATACCCTTACCTTTTCAGAATTACTATGAGATACCCCTGAGATTTGGTTTTTAATACGAGATACCCTTCTGTCTATTTCCTCAGTAACGTCCGTTAACTTTTACTATTTCTTCTCATTTTACCCTTAATCCGGTTTTTCATGAGATACCCCTACATATTTGTAACGGCTACTTTCACCAGATACCCCTGCATATTTCAAACGGCTAGTTTCACCAGATACCCCTGTAACGGATAATTTTACCAGATACCCCTGGAACATAAAACAACTAGTTTTGGCCTATAAAATCAGAAAAAACACAACATTTTGACATTGTAGTTTTCATAATAAGACAATGTCTTCCTCACAATCAAGTTACTCGGTCGCTGCTGCTGTTAAAGGTAGAAGATGCAATTGTGGAAAAGAAGTTGAAGTCCTTATTTAAAGAAAAAAACACTTCATCCGCAAGAATTTACTACAAATGCATAGTTTGCAATAGATAGAGAGATTGGACATCTGTAACCTATTGGTAGATTTCTTTTTCTTATCGATTTGGTTGACAGTGAAGAAAGTAGTATCTTTTTAGATATAGTGCAAGTGTAAGATGAAATATTAGTTGCTGGAACTATGTAAATGCACTAGCTTA
The DNA here is from genome assembly GCA_023374045.1 of Limonium bicolor. Lineage (NCBI taxonomy): Eukaryota > Viridiplantae > Streptophyta > Magnoliopsida > Caryophyllales > Plumbaginaceae > Limonium > Limonium bicolor. Next base: position 25,857,862 of record CM041776.1, read on the forward strand.
ATGTGTAAGCTGCTGCAACTTTGTGAAATAATCAAGCTCAAAAGTAACAGCTTTATTATACTTCTGATTTTTGTTACATTTCTAACATTTGGTTTACACTTTCAGGAACAACAATACATATAATATGCATATAATTACTCCTACCCTCACCCCCATTGAACTTGCATCTTCAAGTCCTTCACTTCCTCCTTGATCTTCATCAGCTCATGTTGCACTGCTTCTAAGCTCTGTTGGTTGGGGATATAATGTTGTTGTGCTACTGGATTCTGTTGACCAGTTGTGGTTTTGCACAATCTATCCGTCTATTGCAATGTAAGCATTTGTAGTACATTCTTCCGGATGAAGTGTTTTTTCTTGAAACAAGGACTTCAGCTTCTCTTCCACAATTGCATCTTCTACCTTCAGCAACAGTAGTGACCAAGTAACTTGATTGTGAGGAAGATATTGTCTTATTATGAAAACTATAATGTCAAAATGTTGTGTTTTTTCTGATTTTATAGGTCAAAACTAGCTGTTTTATGTTGTAGGGGTATCTGGTGAAAGTACCCGTCACAGGGGTATCTGGTGAAAGTACCTGTTACAGGGGTATCTGGTGAAACTAGCCGCTTGAAACATGCAAGGGTATTTGGTGAAAGTAGTCGTTACAAATATGTGGGGGTATCTCATGAAAAATCGGATTAAGGGTAAAATGGGAAGAAATTGTAAAAGTTACCGGACGGTTTCTGAGGAAATAGACGGAAGGGTATCTCGTATTAAAAACCAAATCTCAGGGGTATCTCATAGTAATTCTGAAAAGGTAGGGGTATTTGGTGAAATTCGGTCAAACCTCAGGGGTATCTCATGAAAATTCCCTAAATAAAATGATCCAACTAGAGAAAATCATAATAAAAATAAAAGAGAAGTAAAGTTCCTAATTAAAAAAAGTAAGATTAATCTATTAAACAAAATAAAAACAAATACAAAATATAAAGTAAAAGAATTAACGAAAACAAAGAATGCCAAATATTGAAAATATAAATTAAATAATAAACTAAGAATAACTAAAACAAAAAGAAACACTAAATTAAATAAAATGTAGCAAACGTAAACTAAATAGTAAGCTATCAAACTGGATTTTAAACAAGAAATTAACAAATAAATCCTACCTGGAAATAAACTAAAACAAAAATAATAAACAAAAATAAAAATAAAAACTAATATAAATAAATAAGAACAAAAACTAAACTAAACTAAAATCTCAAATAAATAAAACTGTCAATCAACCGTACCAGAGGTCCCCGACAACAGAGCCAAAATCTTGAAGCAGTAAAAATATGTGTTACTATATCTCTACCACCTAGGCAGTGGACCTATCATTTTGTGGAATTAGTGATGAAATGGGTTGTCGATCTCAGTGACCTCTTTCAATTAAGTGACAGACTATTAAATTAAATGAGAAGCCTAAACTGAACTAAGAAAACATAAAATGGCTTTTTAGGATTTAATTAATCTTGTTAAAGGACTAACTCAATAAACAAACATAAAATAATAAAAAACTAAATTAAATGTTGAAAACTTTGAAACATAAGAAGCACCCCGGATTGTTCTGTAAACCTTTTCTTTGTAAATCTATAACAAAATCTTCCCTAATTTTGCGATAAACTCAGGAATCTTAATTAATTCGTTGATCGGCCCCTGTACAACAGATCCTAACTGGCATAAATAACAAGTCACAAACCATGCCCAAGTCAATTCTAACCAATCACGTTATAACCAATTCCTACTGAAGACAAATTAACCTATAGGCAAACCATACTTCCAGTCGTTGATCTAAGTTAACTTCTATGTCTTGTTAACTAATCTCATGTCGCATTTTGATTAGAAAACTACAAATATCACTTTAATAATAATCAGAGAATTAAAGCGCATGAAGAAGAGGAATTAAACTACTACATTAATAAACTGAGAAAAGATTATCGAGTAAATCTAAAGATCCGGTTTGCAACCCCAATCCACTTGAGCTTGACTAACTACTCAAACATGACTCTAAAAGTAAAAAGAACAAAGGAAGAGCATATTGACATATTAGATGAAAAGGGATGAAGAAACTTCATTAAGAAGATTCTTGCACCGATTTCTGTCGTCATGTGTCTCTATATATTAATTCCCTGTCAGTAGTGCGGTGTGTTTGATGGTGTGGTCTGGTGCTTGGCGATGACAATGCATGGATGAAGATGTTGGTTGTCGATGGTGGATTTCAGAGAAATAATTGAAGAGAGCCACAAGGCCTTCTTCCGATCTGGAGAGCATAATCCCCCTTGAACCCTAATGAATATATATATATATATCCGCCTCTCTCAACAACAACCATCAAATATGTATCAAAATATTATATATATTTTGATCATAGTTTGCATGTAAATAATGTTGTGTAATCATGAGTGATTAACTTGAGGTGTGAGTCATCTCTGTCAACTGCCATTGTGCTGAAACCATGAGTAGTATGATTAAACTATAACATTATATATATTTATATATATATGCATCAACTCACATCAAAACATAAATATAAGGAAAAACATATTATAAGTGAGAAATATAGCATAAATTATTACAAATATAGAATGAATTATTGCCCTAAAAATAGATATATTTCTCACTTATCAAGTAGCCAATTATAGTCATTGCACTCGGGCCACAACTAGCAACCATCGCAACACCTGTCGGTGATGATTTTGACTTCACTTCACCCTCTTTCTCTCGTGCAGGATGCGTTTGATGATGACACTCGACCTCGGCTTTTAGAGAATCTGGTCGTCGCTGTAAGTTAAACCCAGGTGATTTATTCGTCTAACTTCACTCATATTTGGAGATCCCCTCATCTCCTCCCTTGGGATTTAATATTTACCACATGTGGATGTTTTTTTTGTAAAAAGGGTAAATATATTGATGAGAAAAAGTAACTGTACAGATTGGTATATAGTTACCTATATACCGAGCGGCTTGAAGGCCTACAAAAGTGGCTACCGGAAGTATGAAACAAAAACTTCCTAAGTGCCATATTTAAAAAGGCATAGAGCCTACAAAATGAGTTCAAAAGAAGGGGGAAAAACATGATCTGGGAGACCTATGAGCTCAATACCCTCTCTAACCAATCAAAGTCTCTAATAGATTCTCTCAATTTCGTTTCAATAACCGCCTTCATAGCGCGTTTGATGTCGGCAATGATGAGCGCAGGATCCTTGAGTTGACTCGCCATAGCACGGTTGCATCTCTCTATCTAGATGTAGTAGACCGTGGTGGCCACAAGCGCTCTTCTAACCAGGTCTCTTGGGTGATTCCCTTTGCAATAACGGTTTCCACGCTGAGCAGCTTTGCAAGCTTGTCCTATTCGTAGCGAGCCCGAGCCAGTCGCAAAGGTTCCACCAGATCCTGCGAGAGAACCTGCATTCAAAGAAAAGGTGCCTTCTAGTCTCTGGAGCAATCTCACAGAGCCAACAACGGTTAGCCAGACAAATACCCCAAGATTGGAGCTTATCAATAGTTTTCAATTTTTCTTGGAGAGCGACCCATAAGATAAATTTAGACTTGGGAGGAGCCCAGGACCTCCAACAAATGTTATACCATATAAACGGGGTGGTGGGGTTAAGGGCGTCTTTGTAAAACATGTTCACCCGAGGAGGGGAAGGGTAGGATTCCATGAGAGAGGCAGCATCAGCTACGGACCCACATTGGGAGATCCACCAATCCCTAGCTCGGATGGTGGACTTCCAAGCCCAAGGGTCATCCCCTTTAGTCTTGGTAGTCCAGATATTGCCCCTGACTAAAAATCGGTTATGGATCCACTGGATCCAAAGACGCTCAGGGTCACTAGTAATGGAAGCTATGGTTTTGAGTAAGAAGCATATATTCCAATTGTGGATGTCCTTTAGGCTAAGCCCCCCATTGCGCTTACTCTTGGATATGGTTGTCCAAGCGACAGCCGGGGTAGACTTAGAACTGGTGTCCCCAGACCAAAGGAAAGCACGAAGTCTTTTAATGATATGCGAGATGATATTCTTGGGGATAATGATACAAGAAGCCCAGAAGCCGAGAATGCCGTACAGGGTACTTTGGATAAGGGAGAGCCGACCCGCAAAAGAGAGGGATTTCCCATGCCAAGCAGTGATGGCTTTGTTGATGCTATCAAGCAGAGGGTTGAAATCAGCGGATCTAGGCTTCCTAGCGGTGATAGGGATGCCAAGGTATCAGAAGGGGAAGGTGCCTAAGTTAAAACCAGAGGAACTGACAATCAGATCAGTATTGGCCTGAGTCACCCCCCCGAGAAAGATGTCAGATTTAGAGTTATTGAGCCTGAGGCCAGAGGCTTCTGAGAAAAGGTTTATTTTGGTGATCATCTGCGAAATAGAGGGCAGGTCCCCTTTACAGAATAGGAGCACATCGTCAGCGAAGAAAAGATGGGTGAGTCGCAGAGGTCTACAAGTGGGGTGGAAATGGAATGAGGGGGTGAGGTGGAGCTGGTCAAGCAGCCGGGAAAGCATGTCCATAACCACCGCAAAAAGGTACGGGGAGAGGGGGTCCCCTTGTCTTAGCCCCCGCTTCCCTGGGAAGAAGCCAGAGGGGGATCCATTAATATTTATGGAGTAAGAGGTGGAGGTAACACACTGCATGATCCAATCAATGAAGTTCGGGGGGTAGTTCATGAAGTGAAGGGAGTCATGGAGAAAGGTCCAGTCTACCGAATCAAAAGCTTTGCTAATGTCCATCTTCATCATGGACCGAGGAGATACATGGGTTCTTTGGTAATGTTTCATGAGAGAGGAACAAAGCTGGATATTATCAGATATAAGGCGCCCTTTAATAAAGGCACCTTGACATGGGCTAATGAGAGAGGGCAATGTGTCCTTAAGCCTGTCTGCCAGGATCTTGCTAATGATCTTATAGAGAATATTGCAGCAGGAGATAGGCCTGTAGTCCCCAGGGGAGGAGGCAGCTTCAGATTTGGGTATAAGGGTTATGAGAGTGGCGTTGATCTCTCCGAGGAGCCAGCCACCATGAAAGAAGCCTTTGATAGCCCGATAGACGTCCTCACTGATAACGTCCCAGGCAGCTTTAAAGAATTTAGCAGTATAGCCATCTGGCCCGGGGGCTTTGTCATCCCCGATGGAGAGAAGGGCATCTTTGATATCTTTGTTTTCCACAGATCGCATGATGTGCGCCCATCTGTCCTGGCCCAGGGTTCTAGAGCTGTCCAGGTTGAGATCCTGGAGCGTTTTATTGAGAGAGTTTATGGTGCCAAGTCTGTTCTTGAAGTGCTGCACCAGAGTGTCTCTTATGAGGGTAGGGTCATTCACCACCTCTCCAGAGTCGTTGGTAATGGAGGAAATACAATTTTTGTTCTTTCTAGACTTAATGGCTCTATGATAGAAAGCAGTGTTAGAGTCAGCAAATTTTAACCAACAGGACTTGGAGAGTTGTCGCAGGAAGAGGATTTCCTGGTGATTCCTTTTCAGCAAGGAATGCCTAAGAGTTTTTTCCTTGGTTATAAGAGTTGGATTCCAGGGGTCACGATCCAAATCGCACTGCACATCTCTTAGCTCGGTCCGAATATTATGGGCTTTAGCACCCAGAGAGCTGAACTCCGATTTATGGAGAGCAGAGAGACCCTTTTTTAAGCGACGCAACCGGTTAACAAGGGTGTAGAGGCGGCTACCCTCAATGGGGATACTCCACGCATCCCGGACAAGGGGGAGGAATGAGGGGTCTTTAGTCCATATGTTGAGGAATTTGAAGCTACTTTTGCGGGGGAGACCTGGGGAATAGTGATGATCATGGGGCTGTGATCCGAGATAAGCGGGGGCAGAAAGGAAGCAAAACTAGTGGGGGAGCGCGAGGATCCAGTCCTCATTAACAAGCACCCGATCAATTTTCCCCATAACCCTATTATGGTCAAATTGATTATTCGACCACGTGTAGAATTGACCATAGTAGCGGAGGTCCTGCAGCTCATTGCTAGCCACACATGCAGCGAACTCCCGAAGATCTCTATGGGAGGGCGCTCTGGCACTAAGCCTATCATGGGAGTAGAGGATACTATTAAAGTCTCCGGTCACCACCCAAGGGCCTGTAGTTGTATTGCCCAGAGTAGTGATCTCTTCCCAAAGGTGGGTTCTAAGGGTGGGGATATTACTGCCATAGACCACGGAAAGGGTGAACGAGTTAGCACCAAGGACGGCTTTACAGGAAATCATTTGGGCCGATTGATGGAGCAGAGAGAGGGAGATGAGGGTGGGATTAAAGAGGATCCAGATGCGCCCGTTAGGATGGGCCGCATGGTTATGAATGAGCGACCAGGAGGGGAAGAAACGACACGAGATAGAAGGATGATTCGAGTCTGAGACATGGGTTTCAAGAAGGCAAAAGACACAGGGCTTATGAAGCTGGACAAAGTTTTGGATCTCATGGATTTTGGAGTGGTCGTTGCACCCCCTAACATTCCAGATTGCAATATTCATTAAGAGCGGGGAGGGAAGGGGAAAGGGGGGCAATAAGAGCAGCACCCTGGGCAATCGCAGAGAAAGAGTTTCCAAGTTTGAGGGAGAAGTCCTCAACCAAAGGCAGAAGGGCTTTTGGTTTACCAGAGTCCTTCCGAGGGACTACGCTCCACTGGTCTGCAGGGGGGGAAGAACCAGCTGAAGTGAGGGGGACATGAGCCCGGCGGTGGCAAGGACCAGATCTAGGGAGGTAGCAGGATCGGGGACGGAAGGGGAGGAGCTAGAAGGAAGATCGGGGTTGGCAGAAGGGGAGTTGAGGCAAGGACTAGAGGGGGTAGGCGACGGCGTGATAGAGGGGGTGGAAGATGGGGTAATCGCAAGGGCAGGGCCTGGGGTGGGGAGGATAGGCGGGGCATAGGAGGGAGGAGGGGGCCCACGGGGTTTGGGAGGAGCGCGGGCCTTCGCAATAGGGGGAGCAGCTTTCGGACAGTTAACAGAGGAGTGGCCCAGAAGGTTACATGAAGCACAGGAGACGGGCTCCCATTCATAGACAACTGACTGGAAAAGGGTACCAGAGGGGGAGCGTATCTCAATTTCTCTCAGGATTTCCTTGTTGAAATCTACCTCAACAAGAACTCTAGCAAAGGAGATTCTAGACTTGATAGCAGTAGATTGATCTGTGTGCAAGGGGAGCCCGAGTCTGGAGCAAATCTTTCTAAGGCTTGATTGAGACCAAAGGCTAATAGGGAGCCTAGGGAATTGGATCCAAACTGGGATGCGGTTGAGGTCTTTGGGGTTGAAAGAAAGATCAGGGGACCATTTCTTGAGGACAAGGGGAGATGAGTTTAGGAGCCAAGGGCCTTTGCTCAAGACTAGTTGAAGGTCCTCCTCATTATCAAACCGGAATAGGAACCAGCCTTCCTCATGGAGAAGGATTTGAGGAGTGGCCACAAAGTTCCAGGCCCTCTTCACAAATTCTTTGACTATATTAAAACCATACTTTTTCCCCCAAATATGACCCACTAGTGAGTTTTTCCAGTAAACAATCTCTGAGGAAATATCTTCCTCCTCAATCGACACATATGGGCACTCAGGATCAGGCAGGTCCAGATCATTCAATTGCAAAGACATACCAGAACTAGCTCGTTGCTTAGCAAGAAGCATGTCTAAAAAGGAAGGGTTAGAGGATTTACCTGAAGGCGGAAATTTAGTCGACCGCTTCGCTAAAGGAGGCTTAGCCGCATTTGGGGCCTGGACCGAAACGGAGGATGGCGCCACATCCACTGACTGGGGGTCAGGGCGTTTGAGATAGTCCTGGAGGGCCGGGTCCACCGGGGGCCCTAAGAGGTCGACTATAAGCCCGACAGCAGGAGCTGCAGAGAGAGCTCCAACGGGAGCCGGTTGGACGGAACCGTTGCTATGGAATATTATTTGGGGCCCAAGGGCCTGATCGGAGCCGGTGCCACCACCGGACACAATGGGGTCAGCCGAGAGCTGGGGGAGCGGGCCAAACGGGGAAGACGAGTCCCGGCCAACAGAGGAACTAAATCAGTCCCCAGAATTTGGTGCCCACCAACCACAGCAGCTTGCGAGGCAGGATTCACAATAAGGCCAGCCTTCTGGTCAACAACATCAGAGACAACAGGGGCGTCTCCATTCTCATCTTCATCGGCACCCGAATCAGAGGAAGAGCCGCACCGGACTCCAAACTCCATCTCAGATCCATCCTCTGGGGGGAGGATAGCCGAACCATCAAGGACCGAAGCCAGCGGCTCCACGGCAGCTACCTCCACTTCAGGCGCATCCAGAGAGCCACTCTCTTCGCCATCAGACCGCGCGACTTCACCACCACGGGTCACGTCTTCAGGCAACTCGAGGACTGCACCGACGCTTGGAGAACCAAAGGGAGCAACCGCACCAGGGCTTGGAGCAGAGCATGGAGGGGACGACGGCAGGGGAGTAGCCCTGGTTGAGGGGCGACGCCTACCCATGAGTGTGGAGGGGGGACGAGGGGAAGGTCGAGAGGGAAAGCACCCCGGGTGGGGCCAGCACAGCTAGGCGGGAGCCCAACCGGCGGTGAAACCACCAAGGGCTCGGGCGGCTACTAAAGCGTAGCAGCGGCAAGGGAGGCGGCGCCGGCAGGGTTGAGGAGGGGGGTAGGAGGAGCGGGACTGAGCACGGGGGATCTGGGAATTCTCGCGCGTGAGGCGCGTAGTCGGGTGCAACGGTCTTGTTTTTTATAATTAGTGCAACTTACCACATGTGGATGTTAGTTTGCCAAGACATTAGTTTATGCTCTTTTTTATTCCTTCGTTGAATCGTTGGTCAGTTTTTGAGTTGATACTGGTTCATACTTGGAGGTGGAGCCGGTTCTCTATGAAAGGCGATTTCCTCACTGTCTCGCATTACTTCTGATGAATCTCCCTCTCTGACTTGATTATGTTCAAAGATAGTTTTGGTTCTTGTTACATTTTTGCTGGTGTATGCTTTCAGCTGGGCGTCGATTTTGCGTTTGGTTGATAGATCACGTGACTGCCACTATGTTATGCCCTAGTTTTTTTTCTTTTATTTCAAGTTTGGAAGGGGAGTGTTAATTTATTTTCTCACCTTATGTTTATGTGAGTTATGTCATAAATGGATGATTTTATTTACTAAGAGATGAGGAAGGGTAAAAGAGTAATTTTGGCATTGTCATTAGTTAGGAATAAGGAAAGGAGTTTCCTAATTCCCGTTCATTTCCTTTTCCCTCATTCTCCTTCTCTGTTCTGTGTTCTGCTCTTGCTCTCCCTTTGTTATACCTTCTTCCTTTGTTCAATTGCTCTCAATGATCGATCACCCTGATAGTTCTGCTTGTGGAATTTCGGTCTGCCAGCTCGTTGTAATTCTGGTTTGAGATTGTGGGTTTTGTTCGTTCGTCATTTTGTTTCCCCTCTGTTTCCGATTTTTGGTTCCGACCCTTGCTTGATTTTGATCAGTAGTTCGCTGGGATTCGAGTGTGGGTTCAAAGAGTGTGTAGTGTGGATTCTGTAGAGGTTGACGTCTTCAATTCAAGGTAGGTAGTAGATGGGTTTGGTATGGGTGTGTTCACCCACAAGGAATTCTAGGGATTTTCGTTTCTGATTACGTTTGTTGTATTATCTAAATTTGTTGTGATTCTGAGTTGGATTTGATTTACGTTTTCACTCTGTTAAAACCCCCTGTTATTGGGTTTTGGTTGCCTACTTTGATATAGAAGACGTTGTATTATCAATGAAGTTATTTTGGCATTTGGATTCGTCTGTTTCCGTATTTCATTTGGCATTTTTGCCGTGTCCGGACTTCCATCCGGACATGCATGTTCGGACAGGCTTCCTGGCGCATTTTGTTTTTCACTGATTTTAGCGTGTCCAGACTTCCGTCTGACCTTGCAAGTTCAGACGGAGTGCGAGGACGGTTCTAGGTTCAAGTCTGGGCATGTGTCCGGACTTGCAAGCCTGGACCCATGTCCAGACACCACCTCATAGTTTTCTATCGAACTTCTGTACGGACTTCCATGCATGTTCGGACACAAGTCCGGATGTCTCTATTTTTGGTCTCGGCATGTGCCTAAACTTTCAAGTCCGGACACATATCCGAACACATGTCCGAACATATGTGTTTTGTGTCACGGCATGTGTCCGAACTTCCAAGTCCAGACATCCCTCTCATTTTGGTTAAAATGTTCGTTTGACTTCCGTTTTGCATTCTATTTGCGGGGTTATGATTCTCTAAGAGTCTATAAGCTATTTAGACATGTTTAGTATGCGTATACACACATCTTTATTCTAAAAGTATCTCTTTCTGTTGTGAGAGTGTGATTTTGGTTTCCGTTTCTGTTCGACTTTCCGTACTTTGATAGTCTTGGCATAAGACTTCTATTTTGCAAAGACTTCGGTTTCGTTACGTAAATATATATATGTTTTGCTATGTTGTTTATACTTTACAACACATTATGTTCTAAAAGTGAAGCTTTTGCTTTGGGACCTAGTTACTTTGGCTTCTGAGCCGTGAATAGCTGGGTCAAGCTATCTCAAAACATGATGTGTAGGATGTCCTTCTGCTTTTGTTCCACGGGTTCCCCGTGATGATCTTCGACCGACAGGTCTAACTAATGGTCTCAACCATTTATGTTATGTGGGATCCTCTAATCCATGGGCCTTCAACCCTTTCAGTATGTGTGTGTCACACACACACACACACAAATCCTCTGATTTGCAGGTTGTTTAAGTCGACTAGCTAAAGATCTTCTATTTTCTTTTCCTTTAGCATTTGAGGATGTATTTGATGACCTAGAGGTACATTTTGAAGCCTTGAAGCTTATTTTCCGTTTAGTTTCATTTTGTAAACTCTTAAACTGGGCCTTGTAAGCATTATTGTATATTATATTGAGTTGTTTATTTCAGATTTGGGTATCGTTTTAGCATCCTTGTATATCTTAGGCAATAAGTGTGCGGCGTGTATCGACCTTAGAACTAGGCCGGTTTTGGGGTTGTTAAACTACGTTTGATTTTATCTGTTGGTACACTACTGGATTCATATCTGTCAGCATTTTAAATTTCCGCTGAGTTTGCTTTGAGCCATGTTTGGTTCCTTTGTTCTCATCCTATGTTGTTATTGTGTTATCATCCTATGCATCGGTATGTTTTGTTTGGAATTTAGTTGCAACATCAAGGCAGCCATTAGCCCTTTGTGCAGTTTCAATATAACTTGGTATTGCTTCTCCATGAGAAATTTGGGTGATTTCTCCATGGATAGTTGTTGTTCTTGTTGTAGGAGTTACCGGGGTAGTTCCCGACAAAGTTTACATCTTCATGTTGATCGATGTAAGCTTTTCCATCGCAAAAGTTGGTTTCCCCGCGCATATAGCACAACCCTCTATAACCAGACCAGAAGATGCAGAAGCTACTGATTTGGTATTCTCTATGTGGGTTGTTGCTAAGTTATCAACCATTTTCGTGAGGGAATATATTTGAGCTGACAGATGGTCGGTTGACTCAACCTGTTGCCCTTGAAGTTCTTCACTAGCTCTTTGCCCATTGCCTTGTGTTGTTTGTCATAGTCTTAAAAGTTCCATTGCTTCTTGTGGATACTTGTTCATGAAACTTCCTCCAGTTGTGGAGTTCACAAGGAGTCTATTGCGCTCATCTAAACCGTTGAAGAAGGAAAGGTAGGGAGACTGATCATCCAAACCGTGATGAGAGCAATTCATCAACATTTCTTTGAACTTGTCCTACGCATCATATAATGTCTTTCCTGACTCTTGGGTGAAAGTGTTGATTTCCTCAATAAGCTGCCTAGTTCTACTTGTGGGGTCATACTTGGCAATAAACTTTTGGGCCATTTGAGCCCAAGTGTGGACTAATCTGAAGGGATTACATTTGTACCATCTTGAAGCTGATTCTTGAAGAGAGTGAGGGAAGAACTGCAGCTTGATCCTTTCATTTACAACACCGATTTTTCCAAATGAGTTGCAAAAATTAAGAAAAAGGCTCAAGTGGTTGGGGCATCATCTGGATTCACCCCACTAAACCTTCCCAAATCTTGGGTTACTACAATGAAGTGGGTTTTGAATGTCCATTGTCCGGCTTCTTCCGATGTTAACTTTGATAGGACAATAACTGAAGCTTTTCTTTCAGTGCATGGTTGGTAGTAGTTACTGAGAGTTGGGTGCTCTTGCTGGTCATAGCCATTATTCTCTACCTCTGGATCAATGTTTGCCATGGTTAGGTTTCTTCTGTTCCTTCTGGCCTTTAACAGAAAACGCTCGAGCTTGGGTCTTGGATGGACAAGTGAAGAACCCCTAGCTCGAGTGTTTGGCATACACAGAAGGTACCTAGCAGCATAAACAAACCACAAATACTAAATTATTAAAGAAAAGAAATATAAACAAAGGTAACTAAAAGCAAAAACAAACAAAAATAAAACTAAACAAAAACTTAAATACCGAATTTGGGGAAATTATATATATTATCGGCAGCGACATGTCGTGCTAATACTATATAATAAAATATATAAATATGTGCAAGGAGTAGGCAGATACACCTATTCAATATAGTACAACAAATGTCATATCCACAAGGAAATTGGTTTTATCTCCCTAGTTTTGGTACTTAGTGATTGAATTAAAAGCAGTACATTATGGGGTTAGCCAGAGGCAAGCTTGATGATTAGTATTAATAGTAAAGAACACAAACGATTATACTAAAATGATGTTTTAGTGGATTGGATGAAAGTGTACCCTAGGAAGTGTAATCACCCAAATACTCCCAAACATATCATTAATCCTAATTTACACTAGTTGTTCACTGGGACTAAAGTAATGACTTTCTAAAATCTTAGCGCAAGTTAAATCTTATATAGCAAATAAACCCTTTGGTTAGAGTTGGAACCCTATGTGTTGTAGATGTTGGAGTCTGTCCATGTGCATAGAGTCTTTCAAGAGTGAAGTCAACCTTGCTACAACAAACTTCACGTGTACTGATAGACTTTGTCTCGGGAAAGGAGTTTGTCTGCAAAAGACGTGGTTAACAAGACAAATGGTGGTAACTAACTGCAAAATTCACGGAACAAAAACGTGTATGACTGCCCACAACATTCTAATACCAATGATCAACTTCCTTGAGACGTAATAATCGGAGCCACAATCTAAATTTACCCAAAAATGAGTCAGGTTCAAAAATTATGCTACAAAACGGTCAAGACCCTAAAATCTCGGAAACAGGCTCCTTCAACAGCTATAGAGACTTTGCTATATAAAGAGCCAGAGAATTCAGTTGCAAAGTGTGCTTTCATTACATACTTACGAGTTATTAGAGAGAATTATGTCTTGTAATCAAAGAGAAGAGTTTTTTTTGTCATTTTTTAGTTCAATCTAGGGTGTTCCTAGGCTTACTATACTCATCAAATAGATGATTAGAAATTCTGCAGGGTGAGTGAGTAAGATCCCGTTAAGTAGAACCCTTCTACTTAGCAGACAGTGTAAGTTCTTTGTTTACATATTAATGAAGAATTTACATTGTGTACCTGTGTCTATCGATTGACTGCTTCCGCATTCCGTGAGAGTCTGTCTGAGTTTAACAACCCATACAGACTCCGTCAGCCCCATCGATCCTACAATTGGTATCAGAGACAGGTTGCTGACAGACCCACTACATCAAGATGGCAAATCTTATCTCCGACCAAAACAATGATATTTACTTCGACATCTTCAGAGAAGTATGTACTGAAAATGTCACCTCCACCAATCTGAAGAAGGACTCCGACGATCCAAAGACAGAGTCTTCAGACTAGATCTGCCTCATGGCTCATGAACTAAATGACTCAATGATTCTGGACAACGAGGTAACTAGATCTCATCTCAAAACTGATCTTCACAGAATTACTCCCAAAGGATTTCTTACTCTTATTTCCAAAATCATTATCGACACTAGTTCTTTGAAAGCCAAATATGTTAAGCGAATTTCAGATCTAACATCAGAATTAGAAGAGTCAAAGATAATCAATTATGCTCTCAGAGACGAGGCAGATGAATCTAGAGATGTTGCCTGCTCATTACGACTGGATCTTTAAGAATCACATTTCCATGTATATTCCCTTCAAAAGGAACTAAATGAAGCCAAAATTCTAGTTGACTCCAACCGTAAGGAGCAGGAGGAGTCAAGGACTCAAATCGACTCTCTGAAGAAAGATATAACTTTGTGTTGCTTATAAGAGTTGTTCCATGCAGAATGAGTTAAACAACATTGAATGTCAGAATAAAAACCTAAGATCCACTGTTGAGCAACTTAAGAAGCGTATAAAAGAAAAGGATCGCGCTCTTTCATTTAAACCTGTAAGTTTCATCAAGCAAGTCTCTCCCTTTGATTTGCTAGAGTGGGAAAGTTCTAAAATCAAAGAGGTAAGTGAAGATCATTACAAACTCCGAAAGGAAGTTGAAAGACTCTCTCAGGAAATATCAATCTTCGCCTCGGAACTGGACCCACTCTATCCAATGCTGAGTGGCACAAAAGCAAGTTAAATCTTCCTAACACTGTCTCCAAGCCCAATAATAAAAGCATACGACAAAGACAGAGGGCGAAGTTTAATTTTTGGTGGAAAAGCAATCAAAAATATGTGAATCTTCCTCCTATGAAGATGTGTGCTTATTGAGGTACCTTTGGTCAGAGAGACTCTTCATGTGAAAAGCTACAGAAAGATCTTTCGTTCAATGTCAAACGGATAAATCTTATTCTTGAGGCACGAAAAAAGTTGAAACAATCTGGTTTGAAAAGGGAACCCAACTAGTTGGGTTCCCAAAACTAACAAGTGATTTTTATGCAAAGTAAACGAACAAGGAGATGGACTATTTGTATTTGGAAAGTGGGTCATCCAGATGCATGACTGGAAATCCCAACAAAATTTTGCTCGTTTTCAATCTATAAAGAAGGTAAGGTTACTTTGGGTAACAACAACCAAGGAGAAATCATTGGGGTTGGATACATATGTAACCCCTCCCAGTTTAAGGTAGATGAAGTCCATTTGGTAACAGGACTCCAACATAGTATTTTAAGCATTTCTCATATTTTTGACAGATTTAATTCTCTTTTCTTCAGTAGATCGCAAACTTTTGATATAAAGATAGGCTCTCTCAAAGTGAAGGTTGTCTAAGTGTGCAGGTCAAGAATCAACCAGTTGACACGCCAAGCTGAGATTTAGTCATATGAGTAGACTCCAAATGGACCTCATGCAAAAAGTAAGTAGAGTCCTTATATGAATCTTGTTAGAAAGCAAGTAGGCTCATGTTTCTGAAGACTACGACTCCAGCTTGCTAATATCGTCACCAAGGGCATGTCCACTCCCATAAGGAACAACTAACAGACTCCATCAAGACACTGATGAAGTCGGTGTCAATGCCTAAGAGTACAGCGGCATGATAGGATATTTGCTCTATCTCACTGCCACCCGACATACTCCAAGCGGTTTGTTTGTGTGCACACTTCTAAGCAGAACCAAAACAATCCCACCTTAAGGCTGTGTAGAGAATCGTTCGGTACCTCGAAGGCATCAACGATCTATTTCTATGGTACTCATGTTCTTGTGCTTTTGATTTCAAGGTTATAGTGACTCGGATGTTGCCGGTTCCCTTTTAGAAATATAGAGTACTTTTGGCCATGTGAAAATCCTTGGTTTGTGCCTAGTGTCATGGTCTTCAAAAAAACAACATTTTGTTGCTCTTTCACTGCCAAAGCAGAGTCTGTTTCTGCTGTAGCATACTTCACATACCTACTCTGGATGCGGAAACAACTAGAAGACTATCATGTTTTTCAAGATAATATTCCCATTTACTGTGACAACACTAGTGCAATCAAGATATCTGAAAACCTAGTTCAACACTCGTACTAAACACATTGACCTTTGGTATCATTTTCTTAAAGATTGAGTTGAAAAGAAGCATATTCAACTAAAAGTTGTTTCAACAGAACACCAGCTTGCAGATTTATTCACCAAGCCACTACCTACCGCCAGATTCGAGGCACTCCGTCAGAAATCAAAATGACTCAATCGATGTAACACAGGTTGTATCTCCTTTCCCCTTGGATGTAACGATTAGTAGGTGTAGTTTGCAATTTGTTTAAGCCAATCCGTGTTCTCGTATAGATAGGATGTGTCTGTTGCATGTGTGTCTTGCCTGTTTTTCTTGAATGTTGGGATCACTATCATTTTTAGCCTGATCATGATTAGTTTTGGACCTTGGGATTGATGGAATGAGAGGACAAAGGCAAGGTACTTCGCTAATTTGGAAATGATCCCTGTGTGCTTAATTGGTTAAATATTTATGACTTGCTCATGTAGAATTCAAAATTTTTTTTAAAACACAAGTGCACTAAAGAGAGGGTCGCTACAAGTTATGAGTATGTGGCATTGAAAGGTATTGTGGAATAGGACATTACTTCTTGCCCCTTGTCGTCTATGGTTTGTGAATGTGAATAGAAAGTTAGGTCCAACATAATGTCCAGGTTAAGCTAAGACTCAAAATGTGTCTTTCCATTCTTACAACATAGTTTGTTCGCATGTGTGTGCGTTATGGACATAGTCTATTTGTTTTTTGAACCTATGGATCAACTTAGACTCTTTTGCAGGCTTCCGCTGCTTATGATTGCAAAAAAGAGAGAAGTGGTGTATCCCTGTCTTGCTGAGAACATGTCACTTTTGGTTTTTAATCAGTTTGTTTTTTGTGCTGCGCTTATAGTAGGTGGTACTGTGGATTATTTAATGGCTTAGTTTATGTTGAGCTATTACGTATCCTACTATTGATCTATCCTGATTCAGTCTTTGGTTTGTCTTCTTCACTTAGTCTAAAAAGGTATGTTGTGCTCCGGAACTGAAGGGGGACCTTAGGAAAATTCAATTTTTATGTGAATGAACTAAGGGGGAACTTGGACACAGTCGGTTCCCCAAATTTTGCCTGCCTTTGCTTTGTTTTACAGGTTTGACTCTATAGGGATACACTCAAGGTTTTGCCATCATCACCAACAAGGGGGAAATGTTGGAACCCTGTATGTTGCAGATGATGGAGTCTATCCATGTAGAGTTTCAAGAGTGAAGTCAACCCTGCTACAACAAACTCTCTGCGTGTACTGATAAACTCTGTCTCAGGAAAGGAGTTTATCTGTAAAAGACGTGGTTAACAGGATAAATAATGGTAACTGACTGCAAAACTAGTAGAAAAAACATTATATACCACGGTTATTTCACTTATATACCACGGTTAAAAACCGTGGTATTTGCTCCCGTCGCAAATGCCAAAATATTATATACCACGGTTCAAAACCGTGGTTTTAAATGAAGATAAAAGCCACGGTTCTATAAACCGTCATTTTAAAGTATTTCTCGCGCGTAACTTGTTAACTATAAACCACGGTTTATGCCAATAACCGTCATTTATAGTGAGTAATAAATGACGGTTATTCTAAAAACCGTGCTATATATTTTAAAGAAAACACGGTTATACCCAAGGTAGTAGGTGCAACCGTCATTATAATAGTACCTGTCGTAAGAGAAAAAAAGAAGCAATAACGTTTTGGAGAACCGTGGTAATAATACCTCACGGTTTGTAATAAATGACAGTTCAAAAAAACATGGTATATAAGATGAAAAAAACACGAATAAACCACAGTTTATACATGGAAACCGTGGTTTATAGTCCATGAATTTTCACTCACCTTCAATCTGGAAATCTCAACAAGTGAATATACAAGACAATGAGATTCCAGATTATGTATGTTCATTGTTTTTGCGAATTAAGGTTGCAAAATCGTGAGTGAAGAATGGAGGCGCAGTATGCTCCTTGTTCGCGGTGGGTTCCAAAATTACCGTGAGGCTGAAGAGAAGGATGCGTAGAGCATGTTCGTTGTTCGCTGGCTGGGGTTGCAAAAAACATGAGTGGAGATAGGATACGAAGAGCACGTACCTTGTCGCCCAATGTGGGTTGCAAAAATTACCATGAAACAAGATAATGAGAGAGGTAGGAGCATGTTCCTTGTGTGGCAGTATGGGTAGCAAATTTACAGTGCGGTTGATATGGCATAGAGCAGTTCCTTATTCACTAGTATGGGTTTGCGAAATTACTGGGAGGTTGAAGAGATGGCGTAGAGAATGTTCCATGTTCGCCGGCGTGGGTTGTAAAAATTACCGGGAGGTGAAGAGAATGAGGAAGAGGCGCGTTCAATCCTTGTTCGCCAGTGTGGGTTGCAATTACAGTGAGAGAAATTATAAGAGAACAAAGAGAGCCGCGTTAATTTGGGCCGAAATTAAAATTCCCGCTCAGACTATATACCACGGTTCTCCAAAACCGTGGTTTATTCTCTCCGGCGTGATGGTTATATACCACGGTTCTTAAAAAACGTGGTTTATTCTCTCTGGCGTGACGGTTTATACCACGGTTCTAAAAAACCCCGTGGTTTTATTCTCTCCGGCGTGACGGTTATATTCCACGGTTCTCCAAAAACCGTGGTATATAGTCTGAGCGAGAATTTTAATTTCGGCCCAAATTAACGCGGCTCTCTTTGTTTACTTATAACCTTGTAGGGCAACCGTCATTTATAGTTCACTGCCGGAGAGAAGAGAGTCGCGTTAATTTGGGCTGAAAATTAAAATTCCCGCTCAGACTATATACCACGGTTCTCCAAAAACTGTGGTTTATTCTCTCCGGCGTGACGGTTATATACCTCGGTTCTTTAAAAACCGTGGTTTATTCTCTCCGGCGTGACGGTTATACTACCACGGTTCTCCAAAAACCGTGGTTTATTCTCTCCGGCATGTACTATAAATGACGGTTGCCCTACAAACCGTGGTTTATAAGTAAACTATATACCACGGTTCTCCAAAAAACCGTGGTTTATTCTCTCCGGCGTGTACTATAAATGATGGTTTCCCTAGAAACCGTGGTTTATAAACTTTAAACCACAGTTTTTCATTTAACCGTGGTTTAAGTATCGTCATTTAAAATGTTTTTTCTACTAGTGAAAATTCACGGAACAAAAACGTGTCTGACTGCCCACAAAGTTCTAATACCAACGATCAACTTCCTTGAGACGTAATAATCGGAGACACAATCTAAATTTACCCAAAAATGAGTCAGGCCCGAAAATTGTGCTACAAAACGGTCAATACCCTAAAATCTCGGAAACAAACTCCTTCAACGGCTCCAGAGACTTTGCTATATAAATAGTCAGAGTTTTATGTTGTAAAGTGCACTTTCATTAGATACTTAAGAGTTATTATATAATTGTGTCTTGTAATCAGAGTGAAGAGTTTTCTATCATTTTTTAGTTTGACCTTCATAGTTAGATTCAATCTAGGGTGTTCCTAGGCTTACTATACTCATCAAAGAGATGATTAGAAATTTTATAGGGTGAGTGAGTGTAACACCCCACTTTTCCAGCTCCAATTTTTTTCCTAACTCAGAACGATGCAGTGAAGACTTACAACTCTATCCGAGGTGCTACCGCCACACCCACACTCACTGTGGATGCTAAGGCTTACCACTACTATACCAAAATAAGTTGAAACTTTTAAACTCTTATATATATGTTCAAAAACCACACCATAACCTTTAACAACTTATACATCCATAGACTAATATCTTCTTTCAAAACTCATCACTAGATTACACAAGGAGTTTAAAACCTTTACAACTGAAACTTTGGAAATGCTACACCCGCCTTCTAACTTTAGTCTCTAGTCCCCTTTAGCTCCACTCCCTCATGCAACCATCTTAATCTGTACTGTGGCCATTTTAAACAACACACAAAGGGGTCACAGGGCACATGCCAGAAATAAACGTCAACCTTGCCACAACATGTAAAATACATTTAGCTTATAAACTCTTTAAGAATCATATGTAACATCACAAATAACCACAACAACATATATCACCAGAAAACTGCAACCAAATTTACCAGGTGCATTAGTATACACACATAATACCGTGTAATAACTACAAGATTAAACAAATCACATCAGATGTTTGATCACCACCTGTAAAATAACATTTTATCTTTGTAAAACTCCAAGTATACAATATCATAGAAACATAGATGTAAACATAACATAATCATAGCAAGATCTAGAAAGTTCCATGACAAATACCAAGTTCCACCATAGGTACAACATCCAAGAAAACCAATGACCGTATGCCCAGATTTATAGAGTCCGACCTCTTCTACTTCTACCTCACCCCATGTCCTTAAGTGTGCACACCCCCTATAGATCATCAACCTATAAAGTAGATCATGATGGCTTACCCACAATACATTGGTAGTGAGGGAAAAATCAGTGTTCTAGCCTCAGGGCTCATCAACTTGTAAATACCAGATTCCATAGTCAATACCAAGTGTTCAGTCATCCAATCACGTCCTTAACTTTAATAAAATATCCACACAATATACCAAGAAGATAAAAATATATAACCACCATGAAGTAAACAATAACCAAGATAAAGCACTTATAAATCACTTTTAAGGTACCTTTAAATAACACCATAATTAAGGTCTTACCTCTGTGTAACTTCAACCTACCTTTTACCAATTAAATATAATAATATTATGAGTAAATAACCATGAAGTCAAAGCAAGATACTACCAAAACATCCTCTAATTTTAATAGAAACCAGAAAGGTTTTTTAAAACACATTTTTAGCTTTTATCTCACCTTTAACTCATCAAACTCAACTTATGAACTTACCCACGAACTGAAATATTGAAGAGTGATAAGTATTAATCATTTCCAGCTTAAAATCCACAGAGGGGACTCATAAAATCATTCACACAATTAGCTCCAAGTTAAAGCACAATTTCACCAAAATTGACACTGAAAACAAGGGTTGTTCACCCAGATTCCCAGACCTTATTCGGTCCTACTGTAACACCCCAACCCGAAATCCAACAAACTAAACGACGATCGCTCCCAATAAAACTTAAACTGCAGTGAAATAAATTACAACAACCGGCGGTATTACAATGCCGTTAGCCACCCATGTGACTAACAAGGCTAACTCCAAATACAAATTACAAGTGTCACGGTCTGAATACGAATACAATCCCGAGATACTAGGAATCAAACTTAAAAGTATAATAATCAAGTAAAAACAATAGCTGGTAATAAATCTCCCACAGCTTAGTCTACCCCGCCTACGCTCGGTCGGGTAATCATTCAACTTCAGGTACCTGAAAGTGGGTGCCCCGAAGGGCTCAGCAACAACGCTGGTATGAAAAGCGTGCATCCCACAAGCTACTGGGTCACACCAACTACTTTGTCGAATACATGCAGATCTTTTTTTTTTATGAAAAGCTGTAAACACGTAGTATAACATAATCATAACAAGTATCCATACAAGGACAACAATGTCACACAGAACAAGACTTCAGAAGGTCAAGTTAGATGTTCTGCAACTGCTTGATAGTAGTCAGATCCACACAATGGGACTAACATGTATATAAGAGTACATTAATACAGAGGAGGTGTAGTGACCTCGTTAAACTCTATCTTCATAGAGTAAATTGGTCGGGTATAATAAACCCTTAGACGAGACGGGACTCTCGTATAAGTAGGTGGGTAATAATTCCCTCAGAAGATAACGTAGTTAACTCCTGTACTTAAAAGAGGTGGGTATCGTACCCTCGAGAGAAATGTAGCCTTTCTCCCAACTTAAAAATATTCCGGTACGGTCCCGGTGAGTGGACATAGAGTGCACCCAA
Source organism: Limonium bicolor (assembly GCA_023374045.1). Classification (NCBI taxonomy): domain Eukaryota; kingdom Viridiplantae; phylum Streptophyta; class Magnoliopsida; order Caryophyllales; family Plumbaginaceae; genus Limonium; species Limonium bicolor. Next base: position 25,879,589 of record CM041776.1, read on the forward strand.
AACTTCCGTCACGACGTATATTCAAATTGGAGTCGACCTGAGACAGGTACAGCTCCTAGCATGCATGGCCAGATCCATCTGGGCTCCTCGTTTCTCATAGCATAGATTTTGTTAGGTGTCACACAAGGACGTTAACAAAAATCCGATGTGTATTGTCAGCTATCACGATTAGGATAACGACGTTTGTTATAAAAGGAAGTTAGTGAGAAACTTGAGTACAAGTTCTCGGTATAATAATAATACGTAGGCATTTAATCCACTGGTAATGTAGTGTTGTATGCGTGGAACATACACGTTACAGTTAGTATCATCACGCACATAAAGTAACAACAGTGCACAAGAGTAATACAACACTTTACATAATTATCTTGGTCATTAATACACACAACTGATAGCACACAAGCCGGTGTAATCCGGTAGCAAACAGGCTGCAAGAATCCTATACCGTTCACTGTAGGTTGCAAATGATTATATCCTGGTCAACGCCTAGTCAAGTATAGTCCTAGAATAGGATTAACTGGGAGTGTTAATTTATGTTACTCTTGTATAATAATTTATTGGATCATGAAACGATTTTGTATTTGTTATTTCATGTGAGGTTTATTTCTTTACACTTAGGTAGTTTCTTTAACTCTTAACCTTATTGATAATTAAGGTATTTATATATTTTCAAATCATGTAGTCTTAATTTATAAAACTTATAAGGTGCGGTAATTTCTTTTAATTACCTTATGATTTAATGTATAACTTATTTGTTATTCCCTTTGATTCATTTTTAAATCCTTTAATGTATATATATACATAATATATATATATATATATAATATAATATATATATATAGATATATATATATATATATATATATATATATATATTCATGTACTATTTATGTTACATGTTTATAATTGTCTAGATGACATAACAACCTTATAATTTCTCAATCATATTTATATGTCACGCATGGACATAATATTTCTATAATTTTTATTATTCTCCACTTAACCACAAATAATATTAATTGGTTATAATTAAATTCCTATAACAATATAACCCATATTTTTAAATCCATAATCCCTTTAATAAAAATTCGTTTTTCTAATTCCTCCAAATATCCACATAGGACCTATAATTATTTAAACTCAAATGCTTACCCTTATATTTCGGTTATTTACAAAACAACCACAATAATTCATAAACTTTACATTTTATCTCTAATCTCATTATATTATATAGTTTTAATTCCTTATTTAATTATATTACAAAACCACCACTAATATTTCGGTTCATACCATTTGAACCTTATAACTTTTCGAAAATTACATGTTGGCCCCACAAACTTTCGGCATTAACATATATCTCTTATAATTACAATTTAACCCCAAAAATCTTATAGCCTTTACATAATAACTTATAACCTATAGTTTTAATATTAATTTCCTTTAATTGCCGAAATGTATACATATAGTTCCTTAAATTACAAATCAACCCCAAGTATTTTGGCTTTCACATAAACTTTCCATAAATTACATTTTCACCCCCAAAAACTTTATAATACTTAATTAATTACTTATAAACTATAGTTTAATATTTAATTCTTCTAAATTTCTAGAAGAGTACTTATATTATGAATTCGCCCCACTCTAAATTCTAAATTTACATACAACCTTTATAAATTACAAAATAGCCCCAAACTTTATAAATTGTTAATTTAGCACTTGTTTAAATTAGCTAAAATTCATAATCTTAATTCCTACCTTTATTTTATGTTATAATTATTCCAAGAACACATATACTCTCGGTTTTCACTATATATACTCCAAACTTTTCAAAATTTGCAATCTTACCACATAACTTATTAAACTAGTCATTTAAACACTAGTAATTATTTATAACTTACCCAAAATTCTTAATATGAGTTTATACACCATATTATATCAAAGTTCACCAAATTTAATTAATAATTCTCGGCTACTATTAAACCTAGCCACCAAGTTTTGGTTAATTACATATTTTACCCTTAAACTTAATATCTTAGGTATTAAAATACCTAATTAACTTATCCAAATATTTTATAACATCTTAATATATAGTATTAAGCTATCATATACCAAGTTGGAGTTTATACTTTCGGCAATAATTTTTATAACCAAATAATTAACCTAAAATTCCTTAAATAAATTCTTAAACCTTAACTCCATCTTTAATTAATCAAAACACATATTTAAACCCTTAATGTTTTCGGCTTTAATTTTATAAAAGGGTGATTAATGGTTTAATGTTATAAAACATAGCTTAAACCATAGATCTACATATATATACTTAGATAAATTACTTACCCTCTTGTAAAATGATTTTTCCCTTGGTTTCTCCTTGGATCTTGGGTCACACAACCTTGATCTATACTCCTTGTAGGTGCCTTGAATATTAGAACAAGGATACCTTATGTTAAACCTTTAATTTCCAACTAAACCTTAAGAAATTTACTAAGGTATTATATAAGATTTGTAATAAAGATTAGGATTTACCTTGATGTTTCAAAGTGGTGTTCAAGAACATATTTTCGGTCTTGACAAGTTCTTGAAGAGATCTAAGCTTATAACTTAGAAACAACTCTTGTAAACCTTGAAATCAAAGATTTACCTTTGGAAAAATGGCATAAGCTCATGCCTAAATTGAGGTTTGATGAACACCTTGTCAAACTATGAAGAAGTTGAAGTTAATGAAGGGAAGAAACAAGAATAAAATTGGCCATGGACTTGTCTTGGAAGAAAATGGAGTTTTAAGGCATTTTTCTTACCTTAAGCCTTCAAGAACCTTTATTAGGGGGTTCCTTTGATTAGCCACGAAATTCCTAGCTTTAGTGATGATTGATGTTGATCTAGATCAATGGAATGGATTAGAAGAACCTCCTTGGTGCAAAGAACTGAAAATTTGCTTGGAAATGGCATGAAAACATAACTAGATTAACTTAGGAAATGATAGCTCTTACCAATGGAACTTACCAAGCTTGGAATGAGAGGGTGCTGGCGTGAGTAAGGGAAGGAGGAAGGAGTTGAGATCGGCACTTAGCAAGGAAAGAAGAGACAAGTCTCACCATTTGTCAAGGTTAGGTGGAAATAATTCATTTTAGTCAAAAAGGGAGGCAATTAAGTCTAAAGCTCCAATAAGTGGGATAATGTGTTTAAAATGGAGGTCAAGGGACAAGGATCAACCGGAAATGACTTTTGAATACAAACAACTTTGACAAAAGTGGTGATATAAGGTAAGAAAATGATTTTTAGACATGAAAATCATGTCTTTTTGTAGCCAAAATCGGCAGGTATAGGGAGGGTGATTCACCCTTGTTCTCCCTTGATTATTATATTTAACTTTGGTCCTTTTAACAATATCAACTCGTGGCTATTCAATTCTACAAGTTAAATGTGTAAAACGCGTTTTTTCGGTACCTGAAAAGTGTGTTTTTGTGCTCTAAGAACATTTTGGAAATTAAATTGTTACAACGAGTTCTAAATGTTTATAGACATTGTTTATGGTCAATTATGGTATATTAAGGTGTTACATTGAGTTATATGGGGTTATATCAACTCATGACACAATTTCCGGGACTTCCGGGACTCCCGGAACCAAAACATAAGTGTTAAGAATTTCCCCCGAGCACTTTGTGTTTAAATGGAAAAGTGGCGTGGGGATCCTCTTATAAATATTGAATAATGGTCAACTAACCATTTGGAGTGATGAAAACTAAGTTATACCAACTTAGAACGCATTTTCGGGGTTTCCGGGGCTTCTCGTGCTTTAAGGGACGTGCGTGAGCACTCCCGAGCACTTTGCGTTTTTAACTAAATATGGCCTGGGTAATATGTTTGTATAGTCAAATGAGGGTATGACCATTTGGTTTGAGTTTTAGAAGGTCATACAAGGTCACACTTGACGCACATTTTTAAGGCGTTTTAAGAACGTCTTTGACGTTAAGATGTCTGGTGCGAATTTTTGACCTTTGATGGGTTCTTATATGTATAATAGGTGTAACACACGTTGCCACATTTGTTTACATGTGTATATCCATTTATTTTAGCATTTGTAAAATACTTACGTTGTTCGTTTGTATAAATGTTCGTATTGATCTTTCCTTGTTGACGCTCTCTTTATTGAGCATGTTATGTATGAAGTTTAATCCTCGTTAGTAAACGTACATGAGTGTTTGTACGAGTATGTTAAGACGTTTATTATATTACGCCTGTTAGCGTTTATGGTGAAACGACTATTTTTACGTAACGTTTGCATGCATGAGTTTGCATGCGCACGCGTTAATATTATTTACGTAGACTTTTGCATGCATGAATGAGCATGCGTATATGAAATGATTTATCCTTAGATTAATTTTCATTACCTAATGGTTTTAAGGTGTTAATTAGATTTGGGGTATTTCACCTACCATATATCAAAATCACCACAAAGAAGTCTTATTTCTAACCATGAAAAGAGTTAGAAGAGATTCGTAGTATAAACTGTAGAAACAAACCGAAACAGAAATTGTCACCAAAATTGACACTTAAGGAAATAATTGTTGTACACAAGAACTACCTGGATTCTTCTTGCCATAACTTTTCACCACGACTTAGGTACTTAAATAGGCTAAAACGGGACTCCAAGACCTTCCAATAACTTGCCCAAGAACACCTTGAAAACTCCTCACATCTACTCAGTTTCAGCACATCCTTGGCTCCTTGGCTTCGGTTTTGGAGTTCTTGGTTGGCTGGATTGCTCTTCCTTCTACCTCAAGTTTCTTTGTGTTAGAGAAGTAGATTGGTGTGTGGAATAATCCCAGTTCGTGGCTCCTCTTTATAGGCAAAGGAAAGGTAACTTAATACTAAGGTAAGGCTTAATAAGATGACACATCACCTAACACCTTCTCTTCTCTCATTGGCTATTGGTTTGACTGTGTTAAATGAAGATACATAAGTGATGATGAGGATTGGGTGAGGTAGGCCAAGGGGTAGTCATAATGAGCTGAAAATGAATCATGACAAGTAATAAATGACATTAATGTGGCCGATTTCCTTAAGGCATGGTTTGGATTGCCTTGGCCGTTTTTTACTAGTCTTGGTTTGGTAACATGTCCTACTAATGTTTAAGTGTAAATGGAAGTGATTACACTTCAGGTTATAGCTCATTTAAGGCGCCACTTAAGGCTACAAAAGGAATTAAGGTGTTTTAAGCGTAATTAAGGAACATGTTGTTGTTATTTGACTTAAAACCTAACCAATGACCTCATGAAACCTCCTATTCTTTGATATATTGTGTGGATCCTACTGGACAGCATGTTAACCAATCATTTCATGACACCTCGTGCTTTCCGACACCTCGTGCTTCTCGACACCTCATGCTTCCCGACACCTCATGCTTCCCGACACCTTGTGCTTAAGTTAACTAGGTTTCCACCTCATGATTACTACCTACTATGAACTGGGTCGCCACCTCGTGCTTAACAAGCTGTTTAAGGTGTTTCTTAGGGAGAAAAAGTGATTATAATGGAGTAAAACTAGCTATGAGAGCATTTCCGGCTACTAGGAATTTAATGGGTCTTCTAAGGTCTTCCAAGGCTTTTCATCTCGAGTTACTAGGGTTTCCTAGGGTTTTATTAAGTCTCCAAGGCTTTCCTAAGGTTTCCAAGGTCATTTCCGGGACTTCCGAGACTTTTGGGATTTTCGGGAACTAGGGTTCCTAGGATTTCCAGGAATTCTGGGACTTTCGGGAATTAAGGTTTCCAGGCGCCTCTGGGACTTACGGGACTTTTATGTTTTCTCATAAAATTGGGTATTTCAATGAGTAAGATCCTATTGAGTAGAACCCTTCTACTTAGCAGGCAGTGTAAGTTCTTTGTTTGCATATTAATGAAGAATTTACATTGTGTACATGTGTCTATCAATTGACTCCTTCCACTTTCCGAGAGAGTCTGTCCTAGTCTAACAACCCAAACAGACTTTGTCAGCCCACTGATTCTACAATTAGGTTAGGTTTAAGTCACTAAATAGCATTAAACACAAGTTCTTAACAATGACAATAGATTCACCAACTAATTAAAGAGGGCTAATCTAGGGCTTATCTCTCTCTTGTCCAAAGTTCCCAAATCACATATGTATGAAAGTAGAATAAGCCACAAATGCACATAGGTGATCAATCTAGCATATTCAATAAAATTAGAGAGACAAAACAACTAAATTTAAGCAAATTAGGCATTACAAGCATGTTTGGGGATTTGGGTCGAAACCCCATCCCAAGGTACAAAATAGGACTACTCGGACATTAGAGAAATAAAAAGGAGAATAGTGTAAGAGATAGCCATAGGTTGTTAAGGAAGCTTTAATGAAGGTGGGCTCCTTCTCCTTTATCTTCTTCTTCCCCCCTTTTTCTCACTTGTGCTCTCGCTGTTGTTCTCTTCTTTTATGTTCTCTTTTTTTCTTCACGTCCGTCTTTTCTTTTCTTTCTGTCTGTTTTTGATATATATAGAATGAAGTCCGTCTCTGTCTCTTTTTCACTTGTGTGTGGTGTGCTGCCATCCTGCTTCCGATCTCAAAAGTGGGTAAATACGATTTACTTTCCTCCTCTCATGCTTACGTGGGTGCACCTGCAGAACTCTTCGAAATTTGTCTTCATGTCTTATGTGCATGACAAACATGCTTTACGTGCAGGAGGAGGCGTGCAACTGGCAAGCAAGTACATGCTAGCCTGCATGTGTGCTTGTTTTTACCGGCGTGTCGGTGTACTTGTTTTTACCTGCGTGTCTGCTTGTTTGCCTACTTATACGTTTTCCAGTTTGAGCTATGAACCATGTCAAACGGGGGAGAATTTGTAAGGTCTAGATTCTTCATTATGAATCTGATTTGCTCCTCGTTTGTTACGTTGAAGTACTTGAGAGATGAGGAGTTCATTTATGCACTCAAATAACCCTTGTAAAACCTTGATTCATGCTCAAATTAGCTTTTACCTAAAATATAATCAAAATGTATAAGTTCACTAATATTAATAAAATACTTTATAAAGTGATGAAATGTGTTATAAACCATGTAAAATGCAGTGGGAATAACCCTATAAATTGATATTATAACCACTTATCACCAAGATAACCTCCTCCCTAGTATAGTCTCATCCTTGAGATTCAAACAGATCACGCGGAACTCGATCTTCAACACAAGCCAAAAGGTGGGGATTTTGTTGAGGTTGTGTGGATCTAAACAGGTTAACAAAGTGGTTACGAGCCAAGCTCTCGATGAAGTGCCAGTTAGAGGCAATCACTCCCGTATTACTTCTTAATTCAATGATGGTGTTCTTGCGACGTCACGCTTGAACCTTATTGAAGAAGAACGAAGTGTTACAGTCTCCTTCTTGCACCCATTTCTGTGTAGCTCTTTGGGCCCATCGTGTTTCCTCCCGAAGAAGAAGAGTATCAACCTCCCAATTAAGATGCCTCCCAGGGATGGGTGGTAGGCTAGCGACAAAGTTGATTTCCTCAATCTCATCAAGCAGCCTGCTCTCATCCCAGAACTTGCAACCTCCCCCGCGTTTAAGGGCATTGCCACAAGAAATAACAATGTTGTGGAAATTTCCATGACAGTTTTAACTCTTCCAAAAATCATCAACTATCTCTTGCATTCAGGGTCGTTAGCCCAACAATTTTCAAAACGGAAGAGGCGAGGTCCTCGATGAAGTGTTGGCTGGAAGTTAAGCTTGATCGGCTGGTGATCCGACCGTCCACATTGTAAGTGAACATTTTGGGTAGAGGGGAAGATGTTTGACCAGTTGCGGGTGGCAACAAATCTATCCAAACGACTCCGGGTGTTGGATTGACCCCATCGTTTGCTCGTGAAAGTATATATGAGATATCGCCAACAAAGCCTAGATTAATTAACTCACAGTTGCTCAAGCAATTTTGAAATGCTATCATTCGACCTCGGTTGCGATCCCTTTGTACCGTTGCCCATATCCAAACAAAATCTCATTAAAGTCTCCAAACACGAGCCATGACTGGGTACTAGATTCACGCAGATTACCAAGGAGGATCACGTCCTCCACCAATCACTAGTGCTAGGCCATCCATAAATACCTGTACATCGCCATCCTGATCCCAGGCCTCTTTTAATCCAGTAGTCGATGTGATAAGTAGTGAAAGAGTGAATTTGAATTTCGATCATATCCCGTCAGACGAGAGCAATCCCGCCACTTCTTTCGGTTATCAATGATGAAGCTCTTAAAACCTCGATGACGCCTGCAAAACTGGGCCATTTCTTCTCGGGAACGTTTTGTCTCATTAAGCAGGAAGATATCGAGGAATTGAGAGCGAAGGACGTTTGTGACCCATCGGGTGTTCAAGGGGAGCCCCAGGCCTCGACAATTAATTGCCAACTCATGGAGTGTAGAGAGATGACAAAGTGGGACGTAACAAGTTCGAAAGAACAGAATAAAGGAACTCAAAAACTATAACCAAAACACTTGAAAACTTAGTTTATGATGAGACCAGGGGAAAGGGGAGCACGAAGATGAAAAAAAACAGCAGCCAAATCAACCGGGAAGAACCGCATACATGGAAGGGAAGAATGGCGAGGAGAGCCGGCAATAAAGCAACCCGCTGGAAGGGTGAGGTGGACTTCGTATGGGATAAATTCAAATTAATGCTACACAAAAACGCAATCATCATTATGTTCCGATCATACATCTAACGCTATGACGTGGCGGCTTCTGATAGCGCTCAGAGAATCTAACTCTTCCGAATTGCCCTTCGTTTTATGGGAACAACGAGGGAACGAAAGGAGCTTTTGTTTTTTTGTTTTTTGTTTCGTAGCGAAGAGGGCGAGTTTTAAAGAGAGGAAGAGAAAGGAACTATACCCCGCAATGGGACGCTTTCAAAGGAGCGCTCTTCTCGGTGTTCTTGTCCATCTCCTTCCATCTCCATTTCCATCTCCGTTTCTCTAGAAGAGTGAGAGAGAGAGAGAGAGACGGACGACCTATCCGAATGCGATGGCGATGGTCGAGACTATCATCGGCTTTCTTCTCATTATGCTCCTGATCATCCTTATCATCCTCCTCTTTCTTTTCAAACCATGGCGACACATTTCTCGCTTCTACCCAGCTCGCGTCATTAAGGTCAATCATTCAACTAATCAACATCTCCGTCGTCTTTTTATTTTTATTTTTCGTTAGGGTTTTTCAGTTTGCCAGATTCTTCACTGAACAAAATGTGATTGAAATGTGAAGATGATAATGCGAGGCCCGATTTTGAGAACTCTGTTTCCCTGGCCAGAAACTGATTCTTTTTGGTATGTAAATCGCATGTTCGTTTTGATACGCTGATTTAAAAATATAGCGTCAAAGTTATTCCATCTCAGGTTAGTCTCTACGTTTTATGCTGGTTCGCTAGGGTGTACGTGATTACTCATGTCCTCATGGTACGAATGTTAATCAACAAAGGTTATAGTGGGAAAATATTAATAATATTTTCTGGAGTTCGAAGTTTGGTATATGATTGATCTAAGTTGTGGAAGATGAATAATCCACCGAGATTTAAGTGATGCTGGGTTTGATTATATGTGAAAAGCTCAAATTAGAGTAGCTGCATTTATAGAGAATCTCAAATGGATTTGAACAATCCTAATGAATCATATATGATTCCTCAATTGGATCCGGTTGGAACATGTCGTGGTAACCCTCCTGAACACTCAGCAAAATGGATGCTTTTCCCTGGAAAGTTTGGGTTCTATGGGCTTCTATTGATCGCTCACTTTTCAGCTTTTTTGATAAATTTCTTAACTGATATACTGCTGCTGCAAGAGTGCATTGTGCATTGTTCAATTATTCATCTTTTTTGGATGCCCTATTATTGTGCTTGTCTATCATTCTAGGTGAGCTCAAGCTCTGTTCTCTTTTAGCTTGGATGACTTTGATTCTTTACATCATTTTCTAAACCTCTGTAGGAAATATTAGTTATTCTGGTTCTATCTATGTAGATTTTATCTCAGAAAAGGTTGTACATTGTAATATTGCGCACAGTGACCGTTACTAGGAATTTTAGTAGGAATTTTAGTTTTGTCCTAGGAGATGTAACAAACAGTGACCATTTTCTACA